>CAUYQV010159392.1:0-64445 GCA_963574575.1 Galagoides demidoff | reverse complement strand
TGGAATAATTTCTATTCTTTTAAATTTACTGAGGTTAGACTTATGACCTAAGATGTGATTGATTTTGGAATATGTTCCATGGACTGATGAGAAAAATGTGTATTCAGTTTTGTTAGGATGAAATGTTCTGTAGATGTTTGTTAGGTCCAAAAGTTGAATAGTTAAATTTAAATCTAAATTTTCTTTGCTTCTTATTTGAGGATATATCCAACACTGCCAAAGGAGTGTTGAAATCTCTGACTATGATGGAGCTGGGAGAGATCAAGTTGCTCATGCCTGTTAGAGTATCTCTTATAAATTGAGGTGCATTCTGGTTGGGTGCATAGATACTGATAATTGAGACTCATCATATTGAGTATTACCCTTAAAAAATATGAAGTGGCCATCCCTATCCTTGCTTACTTTTGTTGGTTTAAAACCTATTGTATCTGCGAATAAAATTGCAACAACTATTTTTTTACTGCTTTCCATTTGCCTGGAATATAGATGACCATGCCTTCATCCTGAGTCTATATTTATCTTTTAAAGTAAGATGCGATTCTTGAATACACAGATGTCTGGTCTGAGTTTCTGTATCCAATAAGCCAATCTGTGCCTCTTTAGCCATTTACATTACAATTTAAGCCATTCACATTGATTGAAATTATTAATGAACCTGGTGAAATTTTGGGCATCGAGTTGCTTGAAAGTCCAGTAGACATTTTTAATCCTTTTGCCACTGTGGAAGTTGGAATTTGATCAAAAGTTTCTGAGTGAGTTTATTTTTGTGGTAGAGGATAGTACTGGTCATTATGGAGGATAGGTTGGAGAATTTCCTGGAGAGCTGGTTTAGTTATGGCAAATTTCTTCAACATGTGAATGTTGTTGAAGTATTTAATTTCTCCGTCATAGATGAAACTCAGTTTAGCTGGATACAGGATCTTGTTTTGAGAGTTATTTTGTTTTAGGAAATTAAAAGTTGATGACCATCCTCTTTTAGCTTGAAAGGTTTCAGCAGAGAGATCAGTAGTCATCCTAATTCTCCTCCCTTTGTAGGTTATGGTTTTCTTACGTGTAACTGCTTTCTGAATTTTCTCTTTCATATTAACTTTAGTGAAGTTAATTATGATGTGCCTGGGGAATGTCTTGTTCAGGTTAAGTTGTGCTGGGTTTCTGAGAGTATCTGCTATGTGAATTTCAGAATCTCTTGACATGTGTGGAAAGTTCTCTTTCATAATTTCATGAAAAAGAGTCTCTGTGTTTTGTGAATCAACTTTGTTGCCTTCAGGGATTCCTATAAGGTGAATATTAGTTTTCTTCAAATTATCTCAGAGCTCTCTGAGAGAAAGATCTGTTTTTGCTCTCCATTTATTTTCATCTTTTAGCTCTTGGGCTTGTTTAAAAGCTTTGTCTTCAATGTCAGAGATCCTTTCTTCTGTCTGTTCCATTCTCTTACTGATGGATTCTACCATATTTTTCAGATCTTTGAGGGTTTCAAACTCTTGCCTCAATGTTTCAAAATCTTTGGTCATTTTATCTTTGAAATCATTGAGTTCTTGAAATATCTTTTGAATAATTTCTTGAAATTCTAATTCCCTCCTTTCCTCCAATCTGTTAATCTTATTTGCTATCCAGATTCTGAACTTGATTTCTGTCATCTCAGCCATCTGTTTGTGGATGGGATCTTCAATTGCTTCTGCCCCATCCTTCCTTGGGGAACTTGATCTACTCTGGTTACCAGAGTTTTCCCGCTGATTCCGCCCCATGGTGAATTTGCACTGTTTGGAGACCATCCAAAAACCGTTCAGCCTGTGGCTTCCTCTGATTGCCAGGAGAGATAGGGTGGATCTGTCCAGGAAAGCCTCAGGGGAGTGAGCCTTATTGTTCTAGCTGCTGCCTGTGGCTGTCGCTCTTCACCTCCAAGTATCCCAGGCCTGTATGGTTCCCTCTCAACTGACTGTCCTCTCACAGTTCTCTGGATGCTGGGCCTGGGGTGCAAGGGACACATGGGTTGATCGGTCTTGGGGCACCCTGCTCTGTTGTCAGGGGTGGCAGCCATCCAGTGGACACCTGGGTCGAACAGTCCTCAGCATGCCCCACTTGGGTGCCCGGGGTTGGCAGTGAAGCTGTGCAGTCCCGGGGGTCACTCAGGTTGAATAGTCCTTGGCATGCCTGGCTTGGGTCCCTGGGGGGGTTGTGGCCAAGTGGCGGCAGCTGCAGGGGGATGAGTGGGTCAAACGGTCCTCAGGGCAGTCCACTCCAGTGCCCAGGGAATGGTGGCCAAGTAGTAGCAGCTGCCCACGCAGGTCGAACAGTTCTCGGTGTGCCCTGCTCAGGTGACCAGGGGTGGCAGCTGAGTGGAAGCAGCTGCGTGAGTGACTCGCAGGTCAAACAGTCCTCGGGGTGCCCTGGGTGCCTGGGGGTGCTGGCCAAGCAGTGACAGCTGAGTGGGGGATGTGCGGGTCAAACAGTCCTGGGCATGCCCAGCTTGGGTGCCCGGGAACTGATGGCCAACCAGCAGCAGCCACATGGGTTGAACACTCCTCTGCTCTTGGGTGCCCAGGGATAGCAGCTGAGCAGTGGTAGCTGTGTGTGGGGGGATGCATGGGTCAAATAGTCCTGGGTGTGTCCTGCTCAGGTGTCCTGGGGCAGCTGCCAAGCCATGGCAGCCTTGCAGGTGGAGCAGTCCTCAGTGTCTCCAGCTCAGGTGTCTGGAGTAGGTGGCCAAGCCCTGGCAGCTGCATGGGGGATGCGTGGGTCAAATAGTTCTGGGCGAGCCCCACTGGGTGCCTGGGGGTGGTGGCCAAGCTGCAGCAGCCGCATGGGGGATGTGCCAGTCAGACCGTCCTCAGTGGACCCCACTTGGTTTCCCGTGGGTGGCAGCCAAGTGGCAGCAGCCACAAGGGTTGCGGGGGTCAAACTGTTTTTGGCATACCCCACTTGCGTGTCCTGGGGTTGGCAGCCAAGCGGCAGTAGCTGGTGGGGGATGTGTGGATTGAACAGTCCTCAGCGTGCCCTGCTGGCGTTCCTGGGGGTGGCTGCCACCATGCAGGGAACATGCAGCTCAAGCAGTTCTCTGGCTGTAGGGCCGGGACAGGGTGCTTGGTCCCGCAGGGATGGAGGGATGCTGTTCTTGGGCCTCCTCTCACTATCTCTGCAGGCAAGGGGGGAAGGGTGGACTGGGAATTAAAAATGGCAGCAAAACGTTAGTTCTATTTTTCTGCCTGGCTAGAGGGTGTTTGTAGTCTCAGCAGGGTCCCTCTGGGGGAGTAGACCCCTCTTTCTGTAAGTGTCACATGTGGGGTGAGACAATAAATCCTCAGTTCATCACTTGCATGTAGGAAACTCACAGGAGCAGACAAAGAGAAAAAACACAACTTTCTTGGGGGAGGGGATAGATACCCTTCCTTCTGGATGTATTATGTACCTGTTTTCTAGGAGTCACAACTTGCCTCAGCAGAGTTATCCTGCAGATATCATTCTTCTCTCTCACCTGGGCTCCTAGTCTTTAACTTTGTTGGGTATTTTCTAGACTTAATCCTTCCTTCTGGACAGGAGCTTCTGTCGGAAGCTGGTAACTGTCAACCATCTTGCTCCTCCCACCATTTTTAATTTTTTTCTACATCATCATTTCCTGTTTGGGTCTCTTATCATTTCTTACCTAATCTTGACTAAGAAGGTTTATATTCTTCTCCCCACTTTAAGTCTCTGCCTCTTCTTCATATTTTCACTTGAATTATCTTTCAGACCACAGCTTGCATCACATTGCTGCTCAACGAAGTCACTCCAGAAACTTTCCTGAGGATGCAGATAAGGGCCAGATTCCAATATCCCATTACTTGGTACACACTGATTTTCCCAGATTCTTATTTTAAAAAATGTTCTCACTGCTGCCATCCCTGACCTTTCACTACAAGAGGCTACTCTCTGTGTTCTGAAGAGTGTCTGGCTCTCCTCTCTTCTGCCAGCTGCATGTCCGACTCACTCAGGACCCTTTCTCCAAACTGCTCTCCCTCCAACCCTCTAATCTCTACCTTCATAGATCCTGCATTTCTTTGTGAACTGCCCCACCCCCTTGCAAGAAATTGCCGAGAAAGTACTTATACAACCTCTTGTCTGCTCTCTGCAAGCTGGTTTTATCATGCTATTGCAGGGGCTTTGTCCCAGTCACCAGTGTGCACACACATCTGTCCCACTCACTCCTTAAAGTCAGAGGCCAGGTCTGTTGAATTTCTTTTTCCTCAGTGTCATGATTACGTTAAGAACTCAACTGATGTTTACTTTATTTAATTATTAATTATTTTTGAATTATTTAGAAATTATAAAACATAACCAACACATTGCATTTGCATTCTGAATGTGAAATTCATTCAGTTATATAACAAATAGTGACTGAGAACAAATCAAGGGACAAGTGTTAGGTAGTTGAAGAAAAATGTGTTTGTCTTCCTACCTCCTGTGCTGGAGAACAGCATCCCTGCCTGTAGACAAGTGGTTTTCAAACTTTGGCATGCCTCAGGATGAATGGAGAGCTCATTAAAAATGCCAGCGTTTCCGATTTAGTGGATCCAGAATGACGCTCAAGATTTTGCATTTCTGTAATTTCCCAGAATGCTGCCAATGCTGCTGGTCAAGGGACCAACTCTGAGGAGCATGGTCCTAGATTACTAGTCCAGCACTGACATCAACTCTCTTGGTTCAGGTGGAGTCATTTCATTACATAAAGGTAATCCAGCTTCAGTATTCTACATTGGTTTGTAAATAGCTCTTTTCCAAATTAATAAAATCAAGAGATTGACAGTTCTGTCAATGCTGGTATAAGGATGGGAAAAAAAGAGTTATTTTCATATATTGAGTTATGGGTTAATCTGCCAAGACATCTTTGAGAAAATATGAATGTATTTTAAGGCTAACGTGCACTCATCTCAGTCTTGATTTCAAAAAGGATCTTTTGTTACCAGACATGGGTGACTTAGCAAAGAGGCAATTTTTTAGGAAGAATTCTAATATGAGTAAAATCTGTCTCAAATTTTTCTATTCATTTAGGCTGAACCTGTAACAAGTAAATCTCAGACTATAAGCTCTGAACCATAATTGGAGCAGTATCACTTAGAAAATAATTCTAAGAAATGCTTGAAGTGAAGATCCCAGGAAGAGATAAATTTTATAGTAATTTATCCAATAAGGGCTCAGAGTTGTTGTGATTTGGGTAGTAAAAGGCAGAGCATCCTATATTTTGCCCAGGGAGCATGTGGTCTGGGGAAGTTGAATCGCATCATCCTTGCTTGGTTACGTAGGCCTTTGTTGCAGAAACAGAAGCAAAATTGGAAGGGGCAGGTGTCCTGTGGCCACACTTCCTTTCTGCCTTTATGTCCATGTGTTGTTTTGCTTGTAGTCTGGCCAGGAATGGGAGGAAAGCAGAGAATACACCACTTGCAGGCTAAATCTGTTTAGTTTCTGGAGACTATGCTAGAACTTAGCAGGGTTTCCCAGCCCCAGTATTTCTCTGATGACATGATAAAAGACACTTTCATTTTATATACTGAAGACACAGCTTTAGGCTATAAAGAGTCAAGCTGGGGTAGAAAAGTCTTCCTCAGATTCTCATTCTTTCCCTTCTCTCCCCAGCTTTTAACTAATTGCTAGAGAAAGCATAATCATGGCAATAGGGGAGAGGTAAACTGTCTTTTATACAACAATGTTGTCACCCACAGACCACCAGGAACACCCGTGGCACAAAGTTACACTGCAGCTTCAGTTGAACAAGTTCAATTTATTACTTGATGCAATGAGAAAGAACATGCATCATGGGGTATCTCAAAAAAAAGATATAGGAAAATACTTACAGGATTTTGGCTAAAGTTCTATAATTTGGGGTAGAGTTAAAGAAAATGGAATTTTACTGTGGCGTTAATGCTGTCAGGAAATAGTGATATTCAGCCATTAACATCTTAATACGTCTTATCTGTATTTTAGGATGAATGAGTCAAGTCTAATGCTCTGATAGATAAAGGAGCAGTAGCCATGTGACTAAAAATCTCCAGGAAATGAGGCTGCTTGGTCACTGCTGTGAGTTGGTGGATGTTCCTGACTTTGTCTATGCTCTAACATGACTGAGCAGTGGTTTGTATCTTGCTTGTTCTGTCACATTCACAGAGTGGCCTCGTTTGAGCTTGATGTTCTGTGAATTGTTTATGCACAACAGCTAAACACCAAAGGTCAGGCTCACTGCTGACTCTCAGAAACTGCTTTATTCCATCTCATATTCAGGTATTAAGTATAAACAGATATGTAAGATAAACACCTACAGTTAACTCCACTTCCCAAAGTTATATCCAGAATGAAAAGGATAGCACAGTGTCCTCAAGAGCTTTTTTTCTTCTCTTTCTTCAAAGAAAGATATAGTTTTATGAGTTAAAAAACTCTTAGAGTTAGTAATCTAACTCTGTATCAGTTAGTGTTTAGGAAAACAGAAGCAATAGGACTGTGTGAGGGTGTGTATGTAACCAAACATATGATATATAAATGTGTGATTTATTTATTGTACTGAAGAAGCTCACACACTTAAGGAATCTGAAAAGTAGTAAGCTATATATTTAGCAGGGTGAATTCGAGAGAGCTAGTGGCATAAGTTCTAGTCTGAAAACTAGCAAGCTTGAAACTCAAAAGTAGACTATTCACCTCAAGAATGAAGGTAGGAAAAGATCTATGTCTCAACTCAAAGCAGTCAGGCAGGAGTTCCCTCTTAGTCAGTGTCTTATCCTATTCAGGTCTTGCTATTCTGGTCAGACACATGGCCAGAACACTGGAATTATCAAACTGGGAATTTAAACAAATGTGAACAATACACTAAGAACATTGATTGAAAAATGAGAAAATATGGAAGAAATGTAAGCAGAGAAATTCTAAAAAGGAATCAAAAAGAAATATTAGTGATCAAAAATACTGCAATAGAAATGAAGAATGCCTGTGATGGGCTTATTAGTAGGTTTGACATAATGAGGAAAGAATCTCTGGGTTGGGTTGGGCAAGGTGACTGAATGAACTGGATGAGACCCACCCACATTAGGAAGAGCAATCTGCTTTATTCAGATTCAAATGTTTACTTAATCCACAGACATACCCAGAATAACATTTGACCAAATACTGGGCACCCTGTGGCCCCATAAAGTTGATGCATAAAATTAACTATTACAAACCCTGATGGAGAAACAACTAAACAGTTGGTAGTTCTGAAATCAGGGCTCCAAGGAATGTTTATGAGATTGGTGGAGAATAATGATCCAACTAGAACTGTACGGTTTTCTGTACAGAAATAATATAGAGCAGCCCAATAGGTTTAGAAACAAAGTTGAACATTCCTTGGATTGCTAGAAAGCAGTCACTTTCTGCTCTTAGTAGATGTATCTACCCTGGGGAAGTTTAAGAAATGGTTTTGCATAGATAATCTTATACCTCTAGGAAAGAAGATTTCAAAAGTGTGCCAAGTTTTTAGATGCTAGAGTTTTGAGAGGTTGATCTGCTCCTTACACTAATTCTTAAGATTGGGATATTGTAGATTATTTGCAACAAGTTGGGACACATAGACAAGGAAAACAAAACTGTGCTTAAGATAATGCTGAATGGGGGACAGTGGAACTGGTAGAGCTGTAAGAGACTTAAGGCCTGGAGGAAAACATTCTTAAGAGTCACAGAGAAATTTAATTTTAATCTTGGCTTCAAATTCCTTATACAAGGTGTGTCCTAAAAATTGTGGATGATATTTCTACCACAAACTAGAAAGGACACATGACTGGAACATTGAATTATCAAACTGGGAATTTAAAAAAGTAACTGCGAATAATATGCTAAAAAAAATTGATTGAAGAATTGGACAATATGGAAGAACAGAAGGGTAATGTAAGCAGGGAGATGGAAATTCTAAGAAAGAATCAAAAAGACATGGTAGAGATCAAAAACACTGCAACAGAAATGAAGAATACCTCTTATTAGTAGGCTTGACATAATGAGGAAAGAATCTCTGAGCTTGGCTGGATAAGGTGGCTGTAATCATACTCTGTGAGGCTGAGATGGGAAGACTGCTTGAGCTCACAAGTTCCAGCCCAGATTGAGCAAGAATGAGATCCCAATGCTGCTAAAAATGGAAAATTTAGCCAGGCATGGTGGCATGCAGCTACTCAAGAGTCTAAGAAAGGTGCATAGCTCAAGCCCAGGAATTGGAGGTCAGAGTGAGTTGTGTTAATGCTACTGCACTCTAGCCTGGGTGCTAGAGTAAGGCTATGTTAAAAAAAAAAAAAAAAGAATCTCTGAGCATGAGGTATGACAATGGCAACTTTCAAAAGTTATATCTGACTCTAGTTCTAATGCTTATTCAGTTTCTTTGCACTTTTAGAATTTTATTTGCCTTTTAGTATTCCTCATAATTTTTTACTGAAAGGCAGACATGATGTGCTGAGTAAAAGGAATTGTGGTAAAGAGGGCTTTAGGGATATGGTAGAAAGGAGTAGGGATAGGGGAATGTTCAGGAGTCCTGTGAGTAGATCTTAGTTTTTTCTAGGGAGCCTGTGCCTCTGACCTTGAACCTCACCAGTGCTTCTCAGCATTTCTCCTATATCCCAAGTGGAATGGATGGCTACAGCAGGCAGAATGTGGGTATTTCCCTTCTCCAGTATGGAAGCGTGGGGTTGCCTGAAGTTGGTTGCTCCAGGTCAATCACACTATGATAAAACCCCAGCAGGTTAGGTTCTGGGTGACTAGCTCCTCTTAAGGGCAGACCTTATTAAGAAGAGCAGGGTACTATGGCATATTTCAGATGGTGCCTTCTCCCCTTCCCCTATGGGAAGTCCAAAGGATTTTTCTCCCACTGTTCACTGGGAGAACCAGATAGGACCAGGAGCTAAAGCTCACAGAAGTATGGGGGTCTCCCTGTGCCTGAGTGCCCCTGGAGTTTTATCTCTCAGACTTGACCACACGGAGTCTCCAACAATTCCTAGATTACAGTTCAGGTTTGTGCCTCAGCACTTGTTCCTGAGGGTGTTTCTCCCCATGGGTTCCTGCTTGGGGAAGGTGTGATTTTGTTTCCTTCTCTCTCTCTCCAATATTGGGGGGCAGAAGTTTGCCCTGTGGCCTCACTTCACCGCCGGATTTAACAAGAGCTCTTGATTCTTTCATTTGTTCCATATTTTACTTCTGAGAGTGAAGTGGCAACTTCTAAGCCCCTTACCTGCAAGACCAGAAACCATCTGTTGTTTTTCTGTCTGTATTTAATTTTGTTTCATTAAATGATGTGTCTGAAATATTGTTTGTAAAACATCACTTTAAGTCTAGGATGATGCTATCTGATTAGAGGTTAAGTTGGTATTTCTGTGAGGCCTTTCACTCCTGGTTCTATCCCCAAACATGGGAGGTTCAGCAGGAGCCTGAATCCTCCCTTATTCTTTAGGGCTGTGAATTTGCCAACCAGTCACCTGTCCCTTCAGACTCCCCAATAGCACAGGAAGAGAGACTCTGTGTGCTGGATTTGGGATCCTGAGTCTCCTCTTCCTCCTGGATCTTGGTTTTCTATCGAAAACCTCCTGGTTTTCTATTTCTATTGCTATTTCTTAAATAAGTTATTAGCCCTCTCATGTCTTCAATAAAATATCCGAGGAATAATTTTACAAGTGGCTTTATAAATCTTCATCAGAACAACTGATCCAAATTGCTGCTTATCATTACCCAGAGCACATGCAAGTGTAAATTAAATGTTTGCTTGTCATTGGCACCCACTGAATTCATGCCCTGTCAAACAGACACCGTGTCCTATTCAGCATTCCTGGAGCTTTGAGGGAATTCCACAGCATTCCAGAAAGAGTTACAGAAGGAAGGAAAGAAAACAGAGATAAAAGTCATCAGGTAATTCAAAGTTCATAGGCAATTCTGTCCCATAATAACCCCAAGTGAATGTGATTGTTTTTCCTGGATTATTCCAGGTCTACCTGCCCAATGCTGCCTTGGAAGCAGACGTTTCTTTCCCTTATAGATTTGGACCTATCACTACGTGTGCATCCATCTTTAGAAGCCTCTCTGAGCTTCACAGCTTTCTTAGCTGTCAATTAGGGGACTGAGGTTTGAGACTTATTTCAGACCTATAATTAGTCCTGTGAAAAGAAATCAAATGTCTGAAACCTGAAAATATCTTTCATTTTCACATAATTCTGTGCATGGAAGATGCTAATAATATTTTTGCAAAACTTGAAGAATAAGGTGTTACATGTCAAAATCATTCACAAAATAATCTTGTTTTGTGGTACAAGTGTGAAAATAAAATACATATCCTTTCATAAATTTTACTTTATAGGTGAAAGGAAAAAATTTCTCACTGCTTTTTATATTAAAATGTCATAATTTTCCCACAACTTGTTTAGTGCCTATTAAATGTCTATGTCCTAATAACCATTTTTTGATTTACATCTTTTATTTTGTGGTGTCACTTTCCCAAGGTAATGGCATTTGCCCACTTTCCCACACTTTTCTCAGGAGCATTCATTATACCATGTGGCAAAGGAAAGTTTTCTCTGTAAGTGACAGTAGTTAGGTCTGTACTTTAAATTGCTGAAATAAGGTTTGAATTCATTTTTTAATCCATACAGAGGCCACCGGTAACATGGTTATGTTTGTGACATTTCTGACTTAATCAGTGAGTTAAAATGGCTCTGCTCTTTTAAAATCATACTCCAAAAAGTACCCTAAGGTCTTTAAAGATTCTATGACATGAAGCTCATAAACTTTTCATTTTCTGGAATCCAGAGGAGCCTCCAGCAAAATTTGACTGATAGGTTTCTACATTTCAAGTACCCATTTGGTACCTAATTCACTCCTGGCCATCAGATCCCCTTCCATAACTCTGTCAGGTATGTATGAAAAACTACTGCTTCAGCAAGTTATGGGCAGATGGTGGACGATTTAACTGTTTCCTACCTTTGTCATTACCAGGTAAGAATTCAGGTGGGTACCAAAGAATACCAGGATAAATATGGGAGCACATGCAGGCCCCATCCTCTAACCAGTGTGCATTGACTCTCTACTCTGTGCTCATGGAAAGACAAAACACACCTGCCCTCATGGTTGTCCTCCAACATAGGGAACCAGAAAACAAAGCAAAAAAAAACAAAATAAAAAGGGTAAAAGTCATTTAAGAGGCATAGAAAGCCTCTCTGAGGTGACTGAGACAGTGGCGTGGAGTCAGCAGTTAGAGGAACATGCAGGAAAATAACAGAGCTATAAAGGGATGGGAACATAGACAGAGCTGCCGGCTGGGCTCATGTGAGGTGGCCTTGTAGGTCGTGGGAAAGACATCCAGAGTTTTTCTAAGATCATTCAGAAACTAATGAAGCTTTAAAATCTGGCCTCTCTTCTTAGGAGGAGAAGCAGTGAAAGGAGAGGTCATGGGGATTTGGGTTCCTTTTGAGTACCTGCTTGGCTGGACTGCCTACCCAGGTATGTGGTCAAATACCAATCTAGATGTATGTTTTTGGATAAGATTAACATTAAAAGCTGGAGACCTTGAGTAAAGCAAATTGCCCTCCATAATGTTGGTAGGCCTCAAAGAATCAGTTGAATGTTTTATAAGAAAAGACCACCTTTGTCTGAAGGAGAAGGAACTCAATCAGCAGATTGCCTTTGGACTCTCCAGCTCTTTCCTGTGTCTCCTGCCACTTATCCTGCAGATTTTCGACTTCCCAGTACCCATGATCTTGTGAACCAATTCCTTAAAATCTGCCTCTCTGTTAAATACATGGAGATTCTCTGGAGAACCCTGATTTATTTAGTCATTACAGACACATGCAGAGAAAGAGGCATATTCAAGAGATTCAAGGATCACAGCTATTTGCTGCTATCTTGATTTTGGGGGCTCAGAAAAGAGAGAAAGCAAACTTGGCTTCAAAGCTTGGACATGAGCAAATGATGCTGTTTCAGATATGGGAAAAAGAGCAGGGCAAGTTATAATGGTGGGATTAGGGGAAGCATTAAAAAATTCTGTCCTACAAATGCCCAGTTAGAAATGCTGATTATTTCATATATAAATGTACATATCCAGTGGCAATTACGTGCATAGATTGAATATATAAGAAGCCATCCTGGAGCTCTGGGAAGAGCGTGGACTTTCATTATCATGTGTTCAACTCTTGGCTTTGCCAATTTACAATGTGAATAGATTACTTAGACCATTTCATCTTGACTCCCTTTGATATATTTGAGATAAAAATAACATTCTGTTAGTACCTTTAAAATATATATTGCAAACAATTGTACTGCAGCATGAAAAGATTTAAAAAGTCATATAAAATGCCCATTATGTGGCCATAGGATACATGATTTGATGAAGAGCTGGGGACAGTGTTAGCTGTTGTGTTCCTCATTGTTCATTAGATACTGTAAGCTAAACTTTGTTTCTTTCTTCACATGTGTAAATTTAGGTATGTAAATGAAGAAAAGCCTCTAGTGTTACATTATAGGTGCTGGTCACCTTCCAAAGGATGGGTCAATAGCAGTGAGGCGTCATCTGACCACCCCTGGCAAGGGGAGGCTGCACATGGCACTAGGGGGAGCTGTGCACCACCCCGTGAGCTCTCTGTGGGATGCTTGTGAGCAGCCCAGTACCGACTGTGCTTCTTATCTGTGGATCTGTGGCAAGTACCTTTTCCTTTATCTTTCCTCCTAATATAGGAGGATCACTGTTTAAAAAATGGAAAAGTCCAAGAAACATACTTATTAAAATGATAAAAGATAAATCCTGCAGACAGAAAGGGGCCTGAAGACCCCATTCTTGGCAGGGGAGGGCACCCCCTGAAACAGGAAAAATTAAAAAGTAAGCTGAAAGAGTCAGAACAAAGAAAAGTCAGCTAATTTACCTTTAAGTTAGCCATTGCTAAATTTCTTATCTGAACAAGTTTCTGGCCTTTCCTGAAACTCTGGCCTATTGGAGCAACAGCTTACACCAATGCCCTGCTGAGTCTGTGAACACTCTGAGGAAGTAAATGGTCATAAAAGAGATTATGACAAGACCTGGAATAGATACACCTTCTAGGTCATTTCCCATCTATTAAACAGACAAAGTAGATACCCATTGTGGAGATTTGCACTTGGCTGGGGCAGAGACCAAGGGAACAGCTCCAGCCCTGAAATATGGACAAGAGGGCTTATATCCCTTATCACAGAGGAAAATCCTCTGTGGTGGTGATGAGAAGATGCCTCTCTCTCACCAATTCCTGACAGGAGATTAATGCCAGAGTCAGTTTACTTCGCAGTGAACTGGGGGAGCTTAACACCTACCTAAGAATCTGTGTGTGTGAATTCAGACAGGAGGTTTTCCCCCCACCCCATGCTCCACCTCCCAACAAGGCTCAAGTTTCAGATGCTCCAAAACTGCTGAAATCTTTAAAGTTAATAATTACAACAATAGGAGCTGATATGCTCACTCAGAGAAACTACTGGTGTCTTTGTTCCCTCCCTCAGCTTACCACCTGGGTAGAAAGATTTCAATAAAAGCTGAGTGGAACGGGGACTCACTGGAGGCCATTTGCCAGAGCCCACAAAAGGGTGGTGGTCTTCTGAGCTCCCACCTTTGAAAATTCTATTCTGTGTCTTGTGTCACTTTCTTTATCATCATTCCTAACTTTATATTTCTTCAATCAGTGGTGCCAGTTCCACAGGTCTTAGTGGACCCAGCCCCAGGGTGGGACCCCAATAAATCCTAATTATTTATGATTAAACTCAACATGCATGCAATGAGTTGGTCAAATTCCTCTAAAACAAACTGCATGACCGTCTCAACTTTGCGTCTAAGTACAGACCCATAGTAAGTAAAGTATAGAATATGAGCTCTCACCATAATGGGAACATGTAGGAAGTAATTCTCAGAAATATTTGAGGTGAAAGCCCCAGGAAAAAGGTAGATTTTATGGTAATTTGTTCAATAAGGATTCAGTTTTATAATTTGGCTATTAAGAGACAGATGACCCTATTTTTAGGCCAGGGGCATGAACTCTGGGGAACTCAGGTCTTGCTATGCCTTTCCTTGCTAGGTCTTTCGTTGCCTCAGAAGTGGATGCAGAGTGAGAAGGGGCAGGTGTCATGTGGCCATGCTTCACTTCTGTCACACTGTCTTATGTTGTTTTGCCTAGAAGTCTGCTCAAGAATGGGAGGAAAGTGAAGGATACAGGTGGAAATCTGCCTAGCTTCCAACAGGGCAGTAGAACTTGGCAGGGCCTCCCAGCCTCAGTCCCCATTTAGCATATGAGAAAAGGCAGTTGAATCTACCTGTTGGGACTCAGCTTTGTGCCAACAAAAGCCAAATTTCTAGGCCCAAGACAAGTATTAAAAGCCAGAGGGAGGCATGTAGCTGGTCCGTGGCTGGCCCTTAGCCCAGGGGAGTCACAAGTGGTTGCAGGGACCCCACAGGTAAGTGGGGCAGGCTGGGGGCTGCATGCAGACACTCACAGCTCGGGTTCCCTGGATGACTTTGCTATCTCTAGGGAGCCCTACTGTTGACTAATTAGGTTTTGATCATAAAAATCACTTTGGTGAAATGCCAACAAATAATAAATATCACTTTCTCTAAAAGAAAATTTTCCTGGCTAAGAAAAAAATATAATTAACTGTTTGAGGCCTGAGAACAGTAATAGATTTGTGAAGAAAAGCAGGTAACCCAACAGGTTATACTGAGAATAGGACCAAGAAAGTTTAATTTTCTCCCATGAGAGGATGCCCAAGAAGGAGACTGGATTTCTTGCAGCCACTTACAAGTCATGTAGTGACTCCCATTTTCCAGGCTGCTCTCCCCAAACCTTACACTAAGGGGCCTTGGATCTAATCTGGGCCAAGCACAGAAATCTAGACTCCTATATATTAAAAAAAAAGTAGATTTAGGTTAATTGCCCCTTCAACTTGAAGCAGTTAAAATACATAAACAATAATGGAATAGGCAGAAAAACCCAGAGGAAGGTAAGACAAAAATAAAAACTAGTGGTAAGGTCACAGTGGAATACAAAATGCCAAGCAGAGTCACGCAACATTTCTAGAAGTTGACCATGAATCTATTTCTAAGCTCCAGTAAGAAATGTCAATGGGGATGCAAGGGTAATTAGTGGAGTTTTATACCTACATGAGCAAACTACAGTAGTCTCCCCATCCCTAGGGGATACATTCCAATGCCCCTGATGCACACCCAAAACCACAGATAATATCGAACCCAGCGTGCACTGTTTCCAATGCATACCCATGATTGCTTAATTTATGTAGTCACAAGAAAAGGCCAACAATAGTAATAATATAATAAAACAATTATAAAAATATGCCAGTGTCACTACTCTCGCACTCTAGGGTCATTATTAAGTAAAATAAAGGTAACTTGAATACAAGCAGCATGATATGGAAACAGTCCATCTGATACTGATGTGGCTTTTAAGTGAATAACAGGCCCATGGCATAGACAGCATGGATGCACTGGTGGAAAGGATAGTTCACCATCCATTCAGGCCAGGCAAAGTGGGGTAGTAGTACAAGATTTCATCATAATACACAGAATGATGTGCAACATAAAATTTATGAACTGTTTATTTCTGAAATTTTTCACTTAATATTTTTAGGCTGTGGTTGACTGGGTAACTACAACTGCAGAAAAAACAGTACAGGTATGGGGGAGGGTTACTGCAACTAGTTGTCCAAAATGCATGCTTTCCTGAAGTGGAGACATGAGATGTTCTTTGTATGTGGCTTCACAGAGGATGTAGTGTGATATAAGAATATTTGACTTTCTGTTCTTTTAAATGTTAAATAAAAAGCTGTTTTCAAGTGAATTGATCTCATAGTACACAAAAATGTTGTCATTTAGCTGCGTGATTTATTCTGCACTCCATTACATGCAGTAACTCTTTGTCATGCATTATGTCAAACTAGCAAAGTAGTGCAGAGATTATTTTCTTATTTAAGTGCATTAAAATGCATACTTGGTGTTTAGAAATGCAAATTGCTTAGATTTTTTTTACTAACTCCAGCATTATTCCAGATGGTTATAATAGAGTCCCTTTCACATAAATAAAATATGACTCCAAGATAAAGACCTTCGGAAAACATTAGAGGAGTCTGACCTGTGGAGGTAGTGACACAGAAATGGCTCTATTTGAACAGATGTTTAAAAAAATAGCAGCACAGGGACACTTTTCTCTTGCTGCAGTCCTGGTCTCAGAAGGACTCTCAGGATACCTTCTCCTCTTGTTCTACTACACAGGGCAGTTTGATTCTTCTTCTGCATCTGGTAGGAAGCTAGGCTGGTGCCTCTCTTTGATTTATAGTGCTGGTAGTACATTTTGTTCACTCCTTTGGTTCTAACACTTCTGGCTGAATTTTAATTCAGTCCCTGTCCAACTGCTGTTTTTAACAAAGTGGATATGGAAGGCAATGGAAATTTATTCATAACCAGCTAAATCTTTCTGAATATAGAAAAAATCCTCATAAATATGGTGTATGTGCATGTCAATAGCTGGAATCAATTGTTATAGGAAGATACCCTATTGCTCTTCTTGAATCTTTAAGATGTTTTATTTAATTTTAAAAAATTGTCAAAAAAGTAAAGTGCCAAAGTTCCTCTATGTTTGGAATTTTTTCCAAGCTATATACAAATGTAATTATTTCACACAATAGTAGTTTGATGTTTTCAATTGTGTATTGTATTTTTGTATGTTTTGCTCAGAATGATTTTAACAGTTAACCTATCATAATATACTTAAATATTCTGTGAGTATGAAGATTGTTTCCAGGGTTCACATGCACGTTGCCTGTCCTGTTGTTCAGCCATCCATTGTGGATCAGCTGCAGCTCTTCTCCTATCATTTGTTTGGGACTCTGCACAATTTGGGACACTGCTTGTCTCAAAACAGGAAATGAGAGGCGTGGTGGGGTGCTCATATCTCCCAGGGTCTCTGCTCAGAGTGACTCTCAGGGCTACTTTTACCTTCTCCCTGAGTGGAGTCTTTTTGATGCAAAGCCTGACAACTTTATTGAGGCAGAAAGTAAAATCCATCTCCACAGAGAGGAAGCAACTCATGTGAACAATAACATCATCTGGTAAAACCACTACACTCTACTGCTTCTTTGAGGTATAATTTATTATATTTTAAGGGGTAGTTAATGCCCAGGTACATATTCTTTTTTTTTTCTCTTTTTTTTTGGTAAAATCTTTCTTTCTTCTCTACTTCTAAACTTCCTTAGCTAAAATTTTTACGTGTTATGTCATAATTTAATGTTCAATATTAGTTTTAAATGTCTCTAGTGAATTGTGCCAGACTTTGCTACTTAGTTACTAATCTATAAACTACACTAGGCCTAGACACGATTCAGGAAAAAACAAACAAACAAAACTGATCTATTAATCTTGTAATAGATTACAAGATCTATCTTACAACTAAAGTAGATACAAACACAGGTAAAATCACATCTGAAGCATGGCAGAGTCAGGGTGTTAACACAATTCAGAAGGTAGCATTTCTGAAGATTTTTCATATACTTAAACTACATTTTTGTTTAGTATTCAGACCTAGATTTCCCACTTATCAGTGTAAAGCAGCATTCATTATTTGGTGACTTAACTCTTTTAGTTTTAGTCAATCTTTTCAAAATGTCAACAATTTCTAAATCATCATGCAGACACTTGGAATAAATGACACACAAGAGACTATAAAATTGGCAGTGAACGTATTTTCATTGTTCAAAATCTTACTCTATCTGATGAATAGTTAGGGCTAAATTTCTCAGTAAGTATATACTGAAAGCTACATTTATCTGAACAGAAATAATTTAATATTAAGAATTTTTAATTAGGTATAAAGATGTTTACTACTGAATGTGTAAAGAGTGCAATCTGGTCATGAGCACGGGCAAGGAAGGAACTCTGGGATGTGGCAGCCCACTGATTCACTTCAGTGCTGCACAGGAGAGGTGTGGGGGTCACTGTAGCCCTGTGGCTATTGTAATATGGGTTGGTCCCTCTTGGTACAGCTTCCTAGAGGCCCTGAAGCCCTCCCTTCTGGTGTTTGGTGTGGCTGGCATGGACTCTACCTTCCAAGCTTCAGCAGCCACTGTGAAACTGGTCCTGTGGTTTTGTTAAACAGTTCGGAGTGGCCCCATCGCCCTACCCCCATGGACCTCCTTTCAGTTTTCACGTTTCATCCAGATCTTTAAACCTCAGTTCTGCCACAGTACAGACTCTGTGGTCCCTTATCTAGAAGTGGAATTTAGTACACTGTCTCAGAATATATGGTGTCCCCTGTTGGGTCTGCAGCACCACATGCCTAGATAACCAGTATTGTCTCTGGCCCATAGGCCCAACCCAGAGCCTCTTATTTCAGAACAGAACAGGAAATCCTGCCCTCAAATGTGTGTTGATAGGTTACTTGAAACTTCAGAGAAGGAAGCTTACCTGATCTCCACATCTCACAGCTATTGTTCTGTTATTGCTAATCCTACAGTGTACTTACTGATCATTTCTTCCTTTTCCCTCTTTCCTTCACAAGTATACACAGAGGATTTTTAATGATTATACTCACTTTTTCTTTTGGTCCTTTTCTTTCTATTTCTTTTCCAAGCCAAAAAGAAATATTGAATTTTCAATAATTTTAGTCATTTACTTTTCATTTTTTACCTTTAATTTTTCTTATTTTTTTCTTTACTAAAACATAGGGTCAACTCAACCCACTAACTTACAGTTAAGGTAAGAAAAATAAAGAGGAGGAAGGGAAAGGGATAAACGAAAAGAAAAGAAAAGTAAATAAGAAACCACACAGGAGGAGTAAACAACTCTGGCAATATGTAAAACCAGAGCACATTAACTCCCTCAAAGATCATAATGGAGCTACCACAGAAAATTCCAACCATAAAGAAATTGATGAAATGACAGAAATGGAATTCAGCATATAGGCAGCAAATAAGATGAATGGAATTGAAGAGAAAGTGGAAAACAAGCGAAAAGGCAGCCTGTGGAAGGGGTGAAAATATTTGTTGACCATATATCTGATAAGGAGTTAATATTCAAAATTATATATGTGTGTATATATGAATATAGAAAAATATATATGTATATATATGAAACTTCTATAGCTGAATAGCCAAAAAAAAGTAATTTTATTAAAAAATGGGTACAATACTTAAATAGACATTTCCCCCCAAAAGGCATACATAAAAGTTTGCTAAACATTACAATTAGTCATCAGGAAAATGTAAATAAAGACCACATTGAGAAATCACCTCATTATGTCAAGATGGCTATTATCAAAAACCAAAGTTAGCAAGTGTTGGTGAGAATATGGAAATATCGAAACTTTGGACTCTATTGGTGGGAATGTAAAATGGTGCAGCTGCTATGGAAGTTTCTCAAAATATCAATATCCTACCATAGGATCTGGCAGTCCCACTTCTCCATGTACTAACAAAAAGACTATACTCCAGATCTTGGAAAGATAAAAACACTCCATGTTTATTTCAGCATTATTCATAATAATCAAATATGGAAGCAACCTGAATGTCCACAGGTGGATAAATGGATAAAGAAACTGGGGTATATACATACAACTGAGTATTATTCTGCCTTATAAGAAGAAGAAAACCTTGCCATATGCAAAAACATGGGCGCACAGGAAGATCCTTGTGTTCGTTGAAAGAAGCCAGTCATGGAAGGGCAATGATTTATTATTTTGCATATGTGAGAAATCTAGGTTAGTCAAAACCATCTACACAGAGAGTAGAATAGCGGTTGCCAGAGGCTGATGTTGCTGCTCAGTAGATGCAACATGTAAGTTAGAGGCAATGATAAGTTCTATACATCTGCTGCACAACATTATATCTAATTAACAATGTTAAAGTTTTCACTTAAAAATGTTTGTTATATGAGGTAGATCAAATGTTAACTGTTCTTGCCACAATAAAAAAAAAAAAAAAAAGAGAGAAGAGAAAATGGCTGGCCCGATGCCTCATGCCTGTAAACCCAGCACTTGGAAGGCCGAGGAGGGTGGATTGCCTGAGCTCCCAGGTTCGAGACCAGCCTGAGCCAGAGCAAGATCTCGTCTCTTAAAAATAGTGGGGTGTTGTGGTGGGCACCTGTAGTCCCAGCTACTTGGGAGGCTGAGGAAAGAGAATCACTTAAGAGTTTGAGGTTGCTGTGAGCTGTGATGTTGCAGCACTCTACAGAGGGTGACAAAGTAAGACTACATCTCAAAAAAAAGAAAAAACAACCTCCGCCTCAGAAAAATCTCTGTGTTCAGAGTAATAATATCATCAGTGTATAGTGTACTTAGTGATTATAGCATCTGAATAAGTGAAGTTAACAATAGCAATGTAGAGACAGGAAGGAGGAATTGTTCTACCATCACAAGGTACCCGCACTCCTGATGAATTGGCATCATCAGTGTTAGTTGAAAGGAGATTTAGGTCAGTTGTTAAGTAGGTACTGAAAACTCTAGGGCAACCATTAGGCAAAATTTAAAAAGACAATAGCTGTGGTAAGAAAGTAGAGAAAACTGAGTCATATGAAATGCTTTTAAAATCAAAGAAGGTAGAAAAAGAGGGGAGAAATAGGAGAATAAACAGAGAACAGTTATAAACGTGGTAGATATCAAGCCAGGTATATAAATATTTCTTGCATGTGAATGGTCTAAATAGCCCAATTGAGTCACAGAGATTGTCAGAGTGATAGCAAAGCAAGAGCCAACTCTATGTTGTCTACAAGAAACATGCACACATAGGTGAGGAATGAGCAGATGGCTGGCTTATTTTTTATTTTTATTTTTTAGAGACAAGAGTCTCATTCTGTCGCCCTCGGTAGAGTGCTGTGGTGTCACACAGCTCACAGCAACCTCTAATTCCTGGGCTTAAGCAATTCTCTTGCCTCAGCCTCTCAAGTAGCTGGGACCACAGGCTCCCACCACAATGCCCAGCTATTTTTTTGTTGCAGTTTGGCCCAGGGCTGGATTTGAACCCACCACCCTTGGTATATGGGGCCAGCGCCCCACTCACTGAGCCACAGGTGCTGCACTGATGGCTGGCTTATTTTTAAGAAGAGCGCTAGAACCTCTCAGTGGGGAGAACAGTTTTTACAGCAAATAGCTTCACCTTCACCTCACATCACGTACTAACACAAATTCCAGTGGGTCAAAGACCCAAATATATAAGCTAAAACTTTACAACTCTTAGAAGAAATTAAAGGAGGTAAATCTTTTTGACTCTGGAATTAGTAATGAATAATTAGATATGACACCTAAAGCGGAAGTGGAAAAAGGAAAAATACATACAATATCAGCAAAATTAAAGCTGTTTTTGTTTCAATAGACACTATAAAGGAAAAGAAAAGTAAAACCCACATAATGGTAGAAAATAATTGCAAACCTTATCTGATAAAATGTATACATTATATAAACCAATACCCAAGAACTGATACAACTCATAATAAAAGACAAGTAACCTAATTTAAAATAAGTGAACTAATCTGAATAGGCATTTCTTCCAAGAAGAGCTACAAATGGCCAAAAAGCACACAGAGAAAGATCCCCCAAATCATTAGCAATAAGGGAAATCAAATTACAACCTCAGTGAGATGCCTCTTCATATCTACTATGATGAATACACTCAAAAAGTCAAATGATGAAAGTCTTGGTGAGAATGCAGAAAAGTTAGAATCCTTGCACATTACTGGTAAGAATGTAAAACAGTGCAAACACTTTGGGTCAGGATCTTGAAGTTCCACCAACTATTAAATGCAGAGCTGCCACATAATCTGGCAATTTTATGATAGGTTATCTATCCAACAAAAATCAAAATATATGACCAAGACAATAATTAGTATACAAAATTTTACAGCAGCATTATTAACAATGTCCAAAAGGTGAAATCAATCTAAATTCTCACTAAGTGGGTAAAGAAAAGTGTAATAGCCACACAATGGAATATTATTCAGTCAAAAATAATGAAGTATGTATACATTCTATATCATGGATTAACCCTGAAAACATTATGCTAAGTAAAATAATCTAGTGACAAAAGACCACATATTACATAATTCAATTTATATGAAGGAGCCAGAATAGCCAAACTTTTAGAGACAGAAAATAAATTAGTTAACTGCTTAGGGCCCAGAATAATGGCTGGATAGGATGGTAATAATTAAAAGGTATGGAGTTTCTTCTTGAGGTAACAAACTGATCTAAAATCAACAGTGGAGATGATTGCACATAAATATGCATATGTTAAAAATAATTGAATTGGCTCGGCGCCTGTGGCTCAAGCGGCTAAGGCACCAGCCACAAACACCTAAGGTGGTAGATTTGAATCCAGTCCGGCCTGCCAAACAACAGGCTGCAACCAAAAAAAAAAAAAAAATAGCCAGGCATTGTGGTGGGTGCCCGTGGTCCCAGCTACTTGGGAGGCTGAGGCAGCACACTCGCTTGAGCTCAGGAGTTGGAGGTTGCTGTGAGCTGTGATGCCACGGCACTCTACCCAGGGAGATAGCTTGAGGCTCTGTCTCAAAAAAAAAAAAAATTGAATTGTACTATTTTTAAATTGGTCAATTGTACATATCAATGAAGTTGTTAATAAAAGTAACGAGGTAGACAAAGATGTACCATGCTGATACTCATCAAAAGAAAGCTGGAGAAGGTATATAAATTTCAGGTAAACAGACTTAACACCAAGGAAAAGTATCTGAGATAAAGAGGGGTGTCACAAAATGATAATAGATCAAATCTTCAAAAAGCCATAACATCCTTAACAGCAGAGGATCAAGATGAGTGAGGTAAAAATAGATAGAAATCAAGGAGAAATAGAAATCGAACATTATCATTAGAGAATTTACCATTCCTCTATCAGTCATTAACAATTTCAGCAGGTTGAAAATCAGTAAAGATACAATTGGGCTGAATAATATCATCAATCAGCTGAATGTAATTGGCATTTATGGACTACTTTATCCAGCAACAACACAATATCCAGAAGCTTGTCTGGAACACTCACCCTGATAGACTATATGCTGGGTCACCAACACACTTGCATCAATTTGAAGATAGAAATCATATGTGGAATGTTATCAACTCACAGTGAAATTAAGCTAGTAATTAAAAACAGAAAGATAGTGTTAAATCCCAAAATATATGGAGCTTGAATCATCATAAAACATGGGCCAAAGAAGAAATCTCAAAACAAATTAAAAAATATTTTGAACTAAATTGAAATGAAAATATGACTTAATGAAATTGTGCAATGGAATGTAAGCATTGTTCAGAGGGAAATTTATAACATTAAGTGCACAAAAAGATTATTTCTGAAATTAGCGATCTAAACCTCATTTTAGGAAACCAAAAGAAAAAGAACAGCATAAAACTATAAAAAGCAAAAGGAAGGAATTAAAACCTGAAGTGGAAATCAAGGAAACTGAAAGTAGAAAATCAAGGGAGAAAATCAACAAAAGCAAAAGCTGAATTTTTGAAAAGATCAATAAAATTCATTAATCTCTAACCAGTCTAACCAAGAAAAAAAAAAAAAGAAAGAAAGAGAAGACATAAATTAACAATATTAGAAATAAAAGAGGGGTTATTACTTACAACCTCATGGTCACTAAAGCATCAATAAAGGAATACTATAAAGAAATGTATTCTTATGTATTTATAACTTAGATTAAAATTAATCAATTCTTTTAAATTCATAAACCACGACTGGGTATGGCGGCTCATGCCTGTAATTCTAGCACTTTGGGAGGCCAAGGCACTGGATTGTCTGAGCTTATAGGTTCAAGACCAGCCTGAGCAAGTGTGAAACCCTGTATTTTTTTAAAAAAGAGAGCTGGGCATTGTAGCTGGTGCCTATAGTCCCAGCTACATGGGAGGTTGAGACAAGAGAATCACTTGAGAGTATGAGGTTGCTGTGAGCTATGACACCATGGCACACTACCAAGGGTGACAAAATGAGAGTCTGTCCCCCCAAAATAAAAAATAAATAAATAAATAAATTCATAAACCACCAAAACTTATACAAGGAAATCAGATCATGCAGGCCTATATCTGGTAATAAACTTGAACCAGTCATTAATAACCCGCCAAACAAGAAAACACAAGGCCCAGATAGTCTCACTTGTGAATCTGCCAAGCATTTAAGAAAGAAAAAGAAAAGATTCTCTAAAATTATCTCCAGGAGATAAAAGCATAGGGAGCATTTACTAACTCCTTCTATCAGCATCACCCTGACACCAAAACCAGATGCAGACATCTCAAGGAAGGGAAACCAGGGAGCGTTACCTTCTCATGAACATCAATATGTTCACAAAAAATATCCCAATATATTACTAGGTCTAATCCATAATGTAGAACACTAATTATACACCAGAGATAAACTAGATTTACTCCATGTAAGCAAGGCTGGCTTAACCCTTAAAACATCCACCTAACCCACAGCCTAAAGAAAAAAAAATGTGATCATATCCATTGATGCGGAAATTTTATTTGACAATATCTAACAATCCTTAAGGATAAGAACTCTCTACCAAATAGGAACAGAGGAAAAGACCCCTGAATTAATAAAGAAAAAGTATATGATTTCCTACATAGTGGCAATAAGTGAAATTAAAAACAAAACACCATTTATCTTAAAAGCAAAAAATGAAACGAGTTTAAATCTAACAAAACATGCATGAGATTTAGATGAGGAGATATATAAAATTCTGATGAGAGAAATAAAAAATGATCCAAATAAATGGAGTAGAATTCTGTGATTATACTTTGGAAAATTAAGTACTATTCAGATGTCAATTCTTCCCAAAATTATCTGTAAATTCAACATAATCCCAGTGAAAATCTTACAAGCTATTTTGAAAATATTGACAAGTTGAAGTTTACATAGTAAAGGTCTAGGCAGGGACAGTCAAGGCAAAACTAAAACAGAACATGGTCAGGGCACCAACACCACCCCACTTTGGGAGTTAGTATGAAGCTACAGTAATCAAGACAGCTTGGTATTAGGGAAAGTATAGACACATAATCCAATACAACAGAAGGGAGAACCCAGTCACAGACCCACACAGACACAGTCAATGGATCTGCAACACAGGAACAAAAACAATTCAATGGTGAAATGACAGTCTTTTCAACAAATGGTGCTGATGCATTGGATATCCGTATGAACAAGAAACAAACCCATATTCTGAATTTATACCTCCCTAAAGTCCATTAAAATGGAGCATATACGTAGATGATGCAATACTATTAAACTCCCAGAAAAAAAAATAGTAAAATGTCTATATTACCTTAGTTTGGACAATGGACTTTTACATACGACACCAAAACATGTTAGAACAAGAAAAAATAGTAATTTGACTCAATTAAAATTCAAAACCTCTTCTTTGAAAGCTCAAAAGGTAGGTTATAGACGTAGAGAAAATATTCTCACAAATCATGTTTGTTAAAACTCAGCAATAAGGAAAAAAGGCAATAAATAATGGTCCCCAAACCAGACAAGTCCTCAACATGTGGATGGCAAATAAGCATATTAAGGATAATCAATTGTTACCAAGCAATTTTTAAATGGCCTTTCCGGTGTGGACGCAGAGAGTCAGGAACTCTCATTCATTGCTGATGGGAATGCACAATGTTAAGACCACTTTGCAAGACGGTTTGGCAGAATCATACAAAGCTAAACACGGCCTCATCGTGTGACCCAGCAACCTCATTGCTAGCCATTTAACTAACTGAATTGAAAATTCACGTTCACACAAAACCCTGCACGAATGATCATAACAGCTTTAGCATGATCTCCAAAGGTTGGCTACGTACAAGATGCAGGTGAATGGATAAACAAACTGGTGCACTTATACAATAGAAGATCATTTAGCAGCAAAATAAGACATGAACTATCAGAGCGCAGAAAGATATGGAGGAAACTTAAATTTATATTTTTAAGTCAAAGATGCTAATATAAAAGCGCTATATATTTTGTGATTTCCAGTTATACAATGTTCTAGAAAAGGCATAACTATAAAGGCTGCAAAGTGATTCATGATTTTCCGTGTCCCAGGGGAAGGGAGGAAGGAATAAATACACAAAATTCAAGATCTTTAAGGCAGGAAAATTGCTATAAAAGTGAATATAAGACATTTATGCATTTGATAAAACCCATATAACTTTATGACAAAAAGAGACTTTAATGCATACAACTTAAGAAAATTATTTAGAAATTCAGGGACCTAGGGAAGCATTCAGGCTAAGAAAAGTAAATTTAATTTTATTCTAAACATATTTTTTAAAAAGAGCAAAGGCATATAGGGGAAAACGTGCCCTCCAAGGTCAACTTTGAAAACAGTGGAGTCTTGTCTGAGTAAAGGCAGAAGGAACAGCCTTCAGCTCTGTGCTCTAGTTAACGGCATTTCTTCCCATGAGAGTTTGGATTAGCATTTACAACACAGCTGTACACGTATATGAAAATGAAACATTTAAGTAAATGATGGCAAATTGTGGCAGATAAGTTTCTCTCTGTTGAAGTGGGAATTCACAGATTAGCCAGAAAGGGAAGCTGGAATGATCCATGCAGTAATGGATTAGAGTTGGAGACATCTTGCAAATCATTTTTACCTTAATATAGTTATGGATAGTTACATACAGAAATATTTATATATGTTTGTATATACAAGTGTTAGGATAAACGCATGCATTTTTTTGCTGTGTCGGTTGAGAGGGGTTAAAAGAAAAAGATCTCAGTACCAGCATGCCTGTTTTCATGATCTTGGTTTCTAATAAAACTCTCCAGTACAAGAATCTAAAGCTTCTTGGGGAAGTGGCTGATACTTGCAGGAAACATTCAAGAGACACTGGAGAATTCCTTAGTGGTACAAAGTAAAGAGGTGCTCGGACACCTGGGAGGGCTGTGGGGGGCCTGACAGTCAGAAGCCAGCCAGCAGTGCACTCAATGAGCAAAGCTGGAAAAATTGGAGCATCAAATACATATCCCAGTATTGGATTATAACTCAAAGTGTAAAATTAACATCCGTGAACCCATACTGATACAAGTAAATGAATAAATTAATGAATGGGGGATTTTAGACAAATCTGTGCAGAAGAATTCCACATCATTGATGTAGGTACTCGCCCCTCAAGGAGGGGGGATGGTTCCCCCACTCCTTAGGTCTGGACTAGAGAGTGCTGTCCTCCCAAGTGTGAGCATGGAGAGGAGAGAAAATAGTAACTTTACAGTGGGTAAGACTGACAGACAAACTTCAGCCAGGCGATAAAATCTCATCAACAGTCACAAATCGTGCTAGTATTCGGCACTTCTCATAGAATGGGATGAAATGGCACATCCCTCTGTGGGCCTCTCCCCAGTAACTCACAGCCCTGGTGCAATCAGGAGAGAAACAATGGACAAACTTTCCTCCTTAACACGGGTCTGGGTCATTAAAACAAATGTAAAATGAGAAATTGCTTCAGCCAAGCAGAGCTTAAAGGGACATGATGACTAAATTATATCCTAGATGAGGTCTTGGGACAGAAAAAGGACATTAGGTAAAAACTAAGAACATCTAACTAAATTATGGATTTTAGTTAATAATAAAGTATTGATATAGGTTCATTAATTGTAAGAGGTGTATCAAGCAAAATTTAAGGTGTTAATAAAAGGGGAAACCCCATGGGGTATATCAGGACTCTGTCCTACCTTCTCCATTTTTCTCTAAATCTAAAGCGGCTCTAAAAAAAAAAATAGAGCCTGTTAAAAGTGGCTGCAGTGAGTGGATCTCTGAGGGGTTGGCTCATTTCTTTGAGTTACCGTCCTGGGAGTGAAGTTTCTTATTTTATAAGATCACTTATACTTTGTATGTGATTTTGAAACGTGGCTTTTTGCTGTCCAGAGAAGTTTTATCAATTTACACTCACAGCGAGAGTGCAAATGATCCACTGATTTATCTATTATTACAAATCTTGCGTATCATTAATTTTTACAAAGTTTGAAACAAAAAATATTCCACTGAAATATTATTCATGTGATTAGAATTTCTGTTTTGTTTTGCCATTAGCTCCAAGAATCCCAATACTAATATGAGTCTGATAATCTCTAAATCTAACTCACTAAACCCCAAACATTCACAAGTCCATTCTTTCTAGTTCTGCATTGTCCTTGAATATTTCTCACCCGTTTTCCCTCATCATAAATGTTAAATTTTTTTTTTTTTTTTTTTTTTTGCAGTTTTTGGCCAGGGCTGGGTTTGAACCCACCATCTCCGGTATATGGGACTCGTGCCCTACTCCTTTGACCACAGGCGCTGCCTCGCAATAAATGTTAATTTTAAAGATGAAAAGTAGTATCATCCCCTTCCCTCTCCCCCAGCCTCTGTGAATTACCATTGTCCTCGTGCTTCTGGGCGTTGATAACTAAATTCCACATAAAAGTGAGATTGTGCAATATTCGTCTATACGTCTGAGTTATTTTTCTTTGTTTTACGCCCTCCAGGTCATCCCTGTCATGGCATATGGTAGAATTTCTGTATTTTTTGGTAAGCCTGGACAATATTCTTCTGTGTGTGCACGTGGGTGTGTATGGATACACATACCACATTCTCCTTATCCATTCCTCCATCAGCGCTTAAGCTGTTTCTACAACTTTCCTATTGTGAATAATTCTTCCAAGAACACAGGATTGCAGTGTCTTTTTGAAAGCATGATTTTAGTTCCTTTGAATGTACACCCAGAAATGAGATTGTTAGATTATATAATAGTTCTATTTTTTAATTTTTTAAAAAGACTTCCTATTGTTTTCATCCGTAGCTATGCCAATTTACATTCCCACTAACAGTGTGCAACACCTTTACTACAGATTGTTATTTTTTCGCTTCTTTTGGTAATAGCAATCCTGGTATGTGTGGGGTGAAATCTCACTAGGGTTTTGATTGTAGTTGCCTGATGATTTGCATGTCTTGGTTTAGAAAAATATCAACCTGAGTTTTTGCCAATTTTAAATCAGGTAGCACTAATGCTTTTTCTGTGGGCTTTTGTTTTATTTTGCAATGGAGGTATATGCATGCCTTGCATATTCTGGATATTAACCCCCCATCTGATATATGGCTTGCAACATTTTCTCCCATTGAGTAGTCTACCTTTCACCTCTGTTGATTGTTTTTGGTCTTTTTCTTTATTGGAGGTCTTGAAGACATGACTCTTTATCTTTCTTAAATGTTGAAAACTTGCTTCTCAAATTTTATTTCTTAACATATCTTAAATTGAGTTTTTCATATGATGTGTGCTGGTAATCTATTTTCTTTCATATAGATAATCAATTATTTCAATACCAGTTATGCAATTGCAAATCCTTGCTGCTCTCCCACCCTCGCTCACTCACACGTCACTTTTTCTTACATGCAAGTCCGTCCATGACACTGTCTTCTTTTTTAGTTTTGGAGGGTTTTGTTTGTTTGTTTGTTTTTGATGCATGTGTTTATTCATGTGCCAAATCAACATTGTTATCGTCGGTTCTGTTCTTTCCTTTCTCAGAAGGGTCTTAGCTAGTCTTGGTCCTTTGCCTTTCACATAAATGTAGAATCTACTTTCCGAGTTTGATCTCACTCATGCCCACACACACACGATCTCATGTGATTCTATTGGAACAGCAGACCATTGGAAGTGAACTGACATTTTACCATAGTGACATTCTCTCTTTATGAATACAGTTTATCTTTCTACTATTTGAATCTTTATCTACATCTTTTAAATGAATCTGAAATTGAAAAAAAGTGTGTATTTTATTGAATTAAATTCTAGATGTCTTTAATTTTTTGCTCCAATAATTGCATATATTTTCAGAAACTACTTTCTGCTTCTTCCTGAGGTACTCAAATCCAATTGAGATTTGTTTATTGATTTCCAAATCTAGCATGCACATTCAATTATATTTAAAAATGTAAATTAGTTGATGAATTTTACCTTACTGTACTTTCTGGTACTCTCAGAACATTGTTGAATAAAAGTTGTAATATGATATCAACATCATTGTCTTATATCTGGATGAAATATCTTTTCATCGATTATCGTGTATTCTGTCTCAAAGATATACTGCTCCTATTTATAGTTCAAAAACATTTTTAAACACATATGCAACATATTGTTGTATAAGCCTCTAGAGCCAGTTCTCCTGAGTTTGAATTCTAGCCTTGACACTGACTAGGTGTGATGTCATTGGTAAGTTACTTCAACTGCCCGTGTTCCATTTCCATTGCCTGCAAAATGATAACATGAATAATATGTTATAGTACTCTCATGAATTTTAAAAGACTTGTGTTTGTTGACATGCAATGATCTACGTCAGTATAATTTCCACCTCCTCCTCCTTGGACTCCTTTATCTTCATCCTCCTTCTTTGATTTGGATCAACATGAATTACATAAATTGACTTTTTAATGTTGAGTTTATTTTGGCTTTCTGGAAAACAAATTCTCCTGGTCTTTCTTACTCTAAATTACATTTATTTTTAATTTAATAGTAGGCATTTAGGACAAGTAAAAGATTAAACAGAAAAAAAAATTTTAACCAATGGTGATACAAAGTACTACTATCAGGAATTGGCATTGCTAACATTTGGACACATTTTATTCATTTTTCTTAGAATTGATATCACATATATAGGTAACTTTACAACTCATGTTGCCACCACATATTATTCCACGGTCTTAAGTGATACTTTACATAGACAGAAAACAATGCAAAGCTGATGTCATTTCATGCAGCCACTCACCCCGGGTTCCCTGCACTCACTCACCCCAGGTTCCCTGCACTCACTCACCCTGGGTTCCCTGCACTCACTCACCCCGAGTTCACTGCAGTGAATCACCGCGGGTTACCTGCACTCACTCACCCAGGGTTCCCCGCAGCCACTCACCCTCGGTTCCCTGCAGCCACTCACCCCAGGTTCCCTGCACTCACTCACTCCAGGTTCCCTGCACTCACTCACCCCAGGTTCCCTGCACTCACTCACCCTGGGTTCCGTACACTCACTCACCCCGGGTTCCCTGCAGCCACTCACCCTGGGTTCCCTACACTCACTCACCCCAGGTTCCCTGCCCTCACTCACCCCGGGTTCCCTGCAGTCACTTACCCAAGGGCTGCTCAGAGTTTCTGGTAAAATGAACAAGCAGTGTTTTCCAATGACACAAATGTCTGTACACCACTTCATATTGGTCATTAATTGTAGGTGTTATATCAGACTTAAAAATTCAGTTATAAATCTAATTGAAAAATAAAATAAAATTGTTGGAAACACATGCAAAACATGTGGATGGCCCTCTCCCATTTCCTAAGATAGTGAATCTCTAATCTCTATTTACGTTTTCATAAATAAAACAAAACACTGGAAATTTCTTCACTGTCTGTTACTTTCTCTTAAATCTCCTAATTTTCTGGCTGTGTGCTAAAAACTATTGATTTCTCTTCTTCAATAAGTATATTCTTCCCTAGATCACTGTAAAATAAACTTTTGACCTATGACAAATGCTGTTAGTTGAAAACTTTCACTAATGAGATGATTCATTTAAAAAAAAAAAAAAACAGTACTTATTTCATACATATTACCTATACTCCTTATCTTTCCCTCTCCTTTTTTAAAGGCGTGTAGGAAAATATCTGAACTTCACTGGGATATTGAATAATCGCTTTCTGATTCTCTCCCTGTGCACAGTAAATGAATCTTTATCTTGTTAATCAGCTTTAATTGTGAGTTAATGTTTCAACAAACTTTCAGGAGTAAGAGGAAGTTTCCCTTCACCCCTACAGGTTATAGTTTTGTTGTTCAGAAATGCAAAATGGATCTCACTGGACTAAAATACCAGTGCTCACAGGACTGGGCTCCTTTGTGAAGGCTCTGGGGGAGAATCTGTTCCTCATTTTTGCAGCTTCTAGAGGCTGCCCATGTTCCTTGGCTCATGGTCAAAGCTAGGAAGTCCCTCTGGGCCTCCTTTCCTAGTTACATCTTCCTCTAGTTCTGCTGGGATAGGAGCTCCAGCTTTACAGATCCACGTAATTAGAGTAAACTCACCTGGATAATCCAGGATAGCCTCCTCTTCTCAAGGTCTTTAACTATAGCTGGAAAATCCCTTAGCCTTATACACTAAAACATTCACAAGTTCCAGATATTACAACGTGGACAATAGCAAGAAAGAATTTTTCTGCCTCCTATATAAATACAATTTAAAAAAATGGACTTTTTTGGGGTTGGAATTACTAAATTTATTATTTAAGAAGCAAAAAATAATTTGTAAGGCAAAACTTCCCGCAAAGGAGAGAAACTCAAAAACAGTGAATTTATGTTTGGATACACTGTAATTTTCCATCTATAACCAAAACTTAGGATATTTTAAATCCTAGAATTTTTATTTTAAAATTGGGCCATTATGTTTTCAGGAATATTTAATTCAGATTTATAATCTCTTATCCAAGTTTTGGGTTTACTTGTGTCTTAGGATTCAGATTTTTAATACTGGTGCATTGAAACTCAAAGCCTGAGAATTTAAAACCCAGGATGTAGCACTTGACAGAGATGCTGGCTGACAAATTGGAACCATGTAGATTAATAATTGATACTTAATGGCAACTTTTAGAAAGTAACAACCTAATATCTCCACCTACCAAAAATATGATGTATTCGATTTATATTTTCACTGAAATAAATGCTATTTGAGCTTCCCTGATGAGTCCTGACCCTGAGGTTTATCCTTTGTGTACTTAAGGTGTTTGAGGACCTTTGCTCTTTCCATCACTCAAATCATTAAAACCATAAAACCATTAACTCTCAAGAAGTCACATCATCAGTGGTGAGAAATGGCCCAGCAGCAGATGACAGAAATCCTATTGCTAAATTATTTACATATTTCAACTTTCATTCAGGGTCATTTTTAACCACATGGAGCTGTTTCAGCGTGGCCACACTGCACGGGAAATGACTGTCTCATATTCCAGCTGTGGCTGTTAGAAAACAAACAACTCCTGGATCAAAAGCCTCCTAGGCCGGGCAGGCTCTTGTTGAGTTAGTGCTTTGCTTTGGGACAAGCACTTTCTCATTATTAACTTGTTATGTTCTGAATGCTTGTGCCTTCCAAAATTCTTAGATTAGATTCTTGCTGAAAATCAGAATTAGGGCTCAGCGCCTGTGGCTCAAGTGGCTAAGGTGCCAGCCACATAAACCTAAGGTGGCGGGTTCGAATCTAGCCCGGGGCCCGCCAAACAACAATGATCGCTGCAACCAAAAAATAGCCAGGTGTTGTGGCGGGCGCCTGTGGTCCCAGCTACTTGGGAGGCGGAGTCAGGAGACTCACTTGAGCCCAGGAGCTGGAGGTTGCTGTGAGCTGTGATGCTACAGCACTCCACTCTACCCTGGGGGATAGCTTGAGGCTCTGTCTCAAAAAAAAAAAAAAAAAGAAAAAGAAAATCAGAATTAGATTCTTAGATTAAATTCTTTTTTTTGTTTGTTTGTTTTTTTTTTTTTTAGATGGAGCCTCAAGCTATCCTCCTGGGTAGAGTGCCATGGCATCACAGCTCATAGCAACCTCCAACTCCTGGGCTCAAGCGAGTCTCCTGCCTCTGCCTCCCAAGCAGCTGGGACCACAGGCGCCCGACACAACGCCCGGCCATTTTTTGGTTGCAGCCATCATTGTTGTTTGGCGGCCCAGGCTGGGGATTCGAACCCACCACCTTAGGTGTACGTGGCTGGCGCCTTAGCCGATTGAGCCACAGGCGCCGAGCCAAATTAAATTCTTCAAAATTCTTAAATTAGATTCTTGCTGAAATCTAATCACCAGTGTGATGGTGTTAGAAGAGAACTTGGGGAAGTGGTATTTAGGTTATGAGAGGGAGGCCCCATGAATGGAATCAGTGCCTTTCTCAGAGGAGGCCCCAGGAACCTGCCTTGGCTTTTCTGCCACTTGAGGACACAGCAGGACAGTAACACACAAACCAAAAGCGATCCTTACAAGACACCAGATCTGCCAGCATCTTGACCTGGGGCCTCCCAGCCTCTGGAATTATGGGAAATAGTTTCTGTTGTTTACAAATAACTAGTTTGTGGTATTTTTTAACGCTAGACAAAACGGATTAGGAGGGGACTCCAACACCCAGGAAGTTTTTTTCTCTAGAAAAATTACCCAAGTCTCCTTTTTCAAATAAAATGGAGATTACCTGACATTTTAGTTTGAATCATATTTAAATGTACTTAGCTCACCAGAATTACAGCACAGACTCGACAAGTTTCAGTATCTCTGAGCTCCTTGTTTGAAGAAGATCAGGGATTCCTTTACTTTGCAGTATTCATTCATAGGTGTAATTAGCTATTCTTCACTTGGCTTACGGAACTTTAAATATTAAGTGGATAAAACCATCCTTTTCTTAGGTAGCTGTGTGTATCCAGTCTTAGCACAGTTTAATATATGTACTCACTCAATATTTTCTCAGTGTCCTCTCCGCTAAGCTCCTTTACATGTTTCCAATCATGATAGTCATTCTTAAGAAGCTTGCTAACCAAGTTAGGAGAAGGAGCACATTTAAAAACTATATGCCACTGGTGTCTCTTGTTGGAATTAGTGTGAAGGAAAATTGTTTAGAAAACATTAGCCACATAACCCAAATATAGATAACCAGGCAAAAGAGGAAAAAGAAATCCTGTCTGTGCTTGGGAATGAAGGATTTCTAGACTTTACGAACAACATCTAAGCAGAGTGAGCACCCACACTGGGTCAAAGCTATGTGCCAGGTAAGCACACAAACACAGGAAAACTGCTTAACTTTTTGATTGAAAATTGAAATGAATACCAAAGAGTGATACACAGCTGGACTAGAGTCAAGGAATCAATAACAGTTATTGATAACAAAAATAGCTCTTACTGTGAAGCTAATGAGGCTTGAACTTCTGTTGTTAGGCCCTTCCTAGGCCGTGGGAGTGGCTCTGCAATGTGTTTTCATGATTAGGTGTCTTTGTAAAATTTTCAATTCCATATTTTAATTGTATTTTCTCTCACCAACCCCAATTGTTTAGCTATTTAGGTCCATCTTTTCCTCCTCATCTTGTTCCAATCTCCTTGACTATTTGGAGAGTTTCCACATGGATGGCAGACTGGGTATGCTGGGCCGGCTGAGGGCTCCAGGGCTCACCTGGAGGGAAACAATCAAGATTTTAAGGAGATGTTGTGTTTTCTCACACATAGTGTCTGAAAGCAAAAAGGATATTTGACTTGGAGACAGACTCTTGGGCGCATAATGACAGCCCAGAAGAACTTTCAGTTTAGATCGGAGAAAAGAAAACTCACATGGTTCTTTTTTGTCACCTTCAAGAGTCAATTTAAATTTATGGGCTTCTATTTACTGACTTTTTAAAGTAGGAAGTCAGAAATTTGAGTTCTGACTTATATATAATAATAATAATATAAAACCTAGTGCTGTTTAAGCCTCTTCTCATTCTCCAAGCCTAAATGTAATTTTTGTCCTTTTAAAAACTCTGCATCAGTTTTCCTGTCCATTTCTACATTTTTACTATTCTACTTCAGGTTGCAAAACTCTGCAAGTTTAGAGCCATATTCTACATGCCGGGTCACCTGCTGCGGCAGACAGTACTCAATAAATACTTGTTTGATAATGAAAGGAATTCAAAGAAAGATTCAAGGGTAAAAGTAGTGATCTCCATTATGGATCCAAACTTTAAAGACAAAGGAAGTAGGATCCTATGAGGTGAGAAGTTCTCACAACCACAGGCTTTGTTCCCAGCACTACGCCAGCTCCTGACAAAGCTAATGATACTGCAGTTCCTCTTGCTCAGACTTACAAAATAAAGGGGAACGATCACCTAATTTATGTCCGCTGTGATTCTGATGATGCATAATTTACTAGTTCCCTAGTCTTGAACTCTTTTTTAGTGTCAGTAATCACATCTGTTCTGACTTTCAGAGGATAAAGCACCGCTGATCAGCATATGATAGGATGTCTATTAAAGTGTTTAAAGCCAAGGACGGCTCTCACTTGCTGAATACTTTATCAGTTCTGAGTTCACTGAGAACTCCCTTTCTTGCAATCCATAATGTGGTGTCAACAAGACTGTTTCACTGTCTCCAGTACTCCTTTCCCTGGGCACATGCTAGGTCTACATCACCAAAAGCTTTCCTTGATCTCACTTGCTGCCTGCTCAGACCACCATACGGAGAAAGGGGAGCTGAGCGTGGGCTTCTTTTATCTGTTTGGGTGACATTTACTAGAAAAAAAATAATAACAGCTAACATATTGAACATTTATTATGTGAGAAGCTTTTAAAATATATTTCATATACCTTATTTCATTGAGTGCATGTTCCCCACCCAACCCATGGCTACAATGATGGGTTGGAATATGCTTCCTCCAAACTCCTATCGCCCAGTATATCAGAATGTGACTGTATATAGATATAGGACCTTTAAAGAACCCATTGAAATGAGTCTTTTGGGGTTGAACCTAACCCTATCTGACTGTGTCCTCCTAAAAAGGAGAGGGGTGGGGACACACTCAGACATGCTACAGAAGCCTGTGCACAGAGGGGTGGCCGTGTGAAGAGGACACAGGAGGGTGGCCAAAGACAGAGGAAATCTACCCTACTGGATTCTGATCTTGGATTTCCAGCCTCCAGAACCATGAAAAAATAAATTTCTGTTATTTAACCTACCCAGTGTGTGGTATTTTGTTATGGCAACAAACAAACACAGATGCTGTTATCATCTCCATTTTTCAGCTGGGAAGACAGATTCTAGAAAAGGTCACACAACCTGGCATGTGCTGGAGCTGACACTAAAATCACTGCCTGAGTTGAACAGCTCTGCTCTTTTATATCATCCTGCAGCACCTTCCTGGCACTCGGGTAGGACCAGTTTACAGGAACGTAACTATTAGATCACCTCAGGATCTGTGCTGGGAACTTTGTGTGCCTCATCAAACCCGGGTGCCGATACACTTAAAAAAACATTTATGAGACTTTGTCATTCGTATTTCTTGTCCCTGAACTCTCTGCCCTTTACATTTCTTTTAATTATCTTCTTCTTTTCATATGTCTCTCCTCACCCTGTATTAAGGAGAAAGTCTTTTTGTCCTAGTTCCATGGTGAATCTCAAATGGTAAATTTTTTGTAATCTTTTAAAACAAGTCCAAGCCCAAATCAGGCCTCCAGAGACACGAGTATTGTTATGGCCACTTGTGAACGGTGGCTGAGTTCCCAGCACCAAGGGCCAGTTCAACGCCTGCTTTTGTGTGTCATCTAGCAATGCTGTCTCTATTGCATCTGCATTCCATAGCCATGTCCCATAGTCATGTCCCTAGACAACGGTTTGTTAATATCTCATCAACCTCTGAACCATCCATGCAATTAAGATGTAGACATAGGGTAATGAGGATTAAATGGTCAGGAAGGGTGGGGAGAGGAAGTACGTGAAAATAAATAGGCTGTGCCCTGGGAGTGGGATGATGAAATAGTGGGGAAGTGAAAGTTCTGCCCCTCGGAACACCAGAGGCTGAAATCTACTGAAGTCAGCCAATGTGGCAAAGCAACCCAAAGACAAAGCCCAGATTTCTCCTATTGAGAAGAAAAACAAAATTTTTTACAGAATTTTTATATTTCTGGCAAAATACCAAACATATGACAGTGTAGCTTGCTTTATGTTTTTCTTCTCAACCGTGTGAAAATCTATGCAAAATTCCTTTCCATCTTTTTAGCAATAAGAACCTATGAAATCTCGCACAGGCCCCTGCCCCGTTCCCTAGCCACTCGCTAGCAGGCCAGACTTTTTACCTCCTGCTCGGGGCCTCTACACCTGCTCTGCCATCTGCTTCAATGCCCTTTCTTCCAGTACCTCCATGGTTCAGTTCCATTCCTCTTTTAAGATTTTGCTTAAATATAATTTTCTTGGTTAAGCCTTTTCTGATTACCCTGTTGGAAATTGCAACCCTCTGTCCCAGGAAATCTTCTTCCTTTCCCCAAGCTTTGCATTTGTCCTAAGCATCTATCACCTTATATCGTATGTAACCGACCCATTTATTTTGTTTATTGTTTTCTTTTCTCTGTAATTGTCAGAAGGAGCCCTGCACCTCCCACCCCATGTGTTCTTTAGTGTAACCTCAAAGCCTAGGAGAGTGCCTGGCACATAATACATTCTCATTATTCATTTAATAGATGAGTGAATAAATGATGTAGGAAAGAATCTTTGTATGTGTATCTTTTTGTCTGCTATAAATCTAGTAAATTTTTAATTTATTAAATAAGATTCAACTATGTAACTTACTTTCTTGAGTATCTCAAAGTTCCTTACCTTTTTAAACCTATACTAACCAGATTTTCCATGATTGCTAAATCATTCTGGTGATTTTAGTGGTTGGCATCTGTTGCCGTATGATGGGGACCTTGTCTGTGCTTGGCCATGAAGCTTTTGCCAGGCTCATAAGCCACACTCTGGAGAGGTTTCCATGACTGTATGACCATCACCGACAAAAATACTCTAATGTGTGTATAACAGATTATCAAATTTATGGAATGGAATTTTAAAAAGAGGAAAAATAAAAGAATACAAAATACTAATAACACCTAACCTCCCTCCCCTCGTAAGTAATTACCACTGAGTGTACATGTGCCCTGACAGAATCGCGAGTGCTCTGTTTGTTCACATCATTTCCAGCTCCCTTCCGCCCTGCTCACAATGCCTCCCAACACCCCAAATCTAACCTTTATGCTGGAGACACTGCAAGACCTGTGGATGCCCGCCCAGAGCAGGCCTCTTTGTTGGTCTCCACCATTCACCTTTTTGGCAATTCGTCTTATAAAGGAGACATCATTGTTCATTATGGAGAATTTTACGGGCATAAAGGCATAAATAAGTAAAGGAAAAAAGTCCCCAAATCATCTATAATTCCACAATTGATTAATGACATGTTACCCTTTGGAAAACATCGGTATTTACTTCTAGAAATCTGTTTATGCATTTTCACTGATACACGTACCTCTTCCCAGAATTGAGGTCATATTATGTACACTGTTCGTAATCCGCTCCCCTTTGTGTAATAATAACTGCGAGCATTTTCATATCCAGTTAATCTTCCTACTGAGTGCCTGTCTGTCATTTATCACCCTCCCCAACAGAGTCAGCGAGAGGACTGCCACCAACTAATGTTACAGAATAATCAATCTGAATGCTAAATGAAAGCTAAAACACACCATATTTTCCCTCTTTTGTTCATGGTAAATGCTATTATCCCTTCCATTTGGCCTCTAGCTGTGATTTATGTTCATAAGGACTCTTCATCCAGGAAAGAAAAATGACATTTCACTTTTTATTTTTCCTAATCCGTTATGTTTTTGACTGCGTCTCACTGCTTTCTCTGACCACCAGATGACACATATGCTGTGTGGCTGAGTGGCCCGCGTCTGCCTCCACACTGCTTACACCACCGGACCTTCTTCCACGGCTGTTCCTATGCACAAGACTAATGAGCTGGGAAAGACATTGCACGGGAGAGGCTGCCACAATAAAATCCCATGCAGTAACCTTTTTTCTTCACTCTTAATTGCAAATTTAGATTGTATTACAAAATTAAACCTCCAGACATTGTTGTACATTCATTTTGTTTATAAGAAAGTAATAGTTCTTACACAGTAGATGATGAAAAGATGGGAAGCAAGTTGGACTTTTATATAAAGTCCTCGGGGAGAGAAATTTAAAATCCTTAAGAAGCATTTTTGACATTACCTTTTAAATTTTAAAATGTGCATAACCACAGATGCAGTATCTCCAGGCGTAGGATGTTATGCAGGTATTTAGACCCACATAAATGTACGAGATGGCAAATAGTAGCAATGTTTGCAAGAGTGAAAAATAAATAAATAAAGCAAACCAAACATAGGTGGACATGAGTATGGAGAAATAAATTGTGGAAGGGTCTCTCAGCAGACTGCCACAAGCAGTAGAAATGAGCCCCTCGAGCAGTAGAAATGAGCCTGGAATAAGGATAAACATCACAAACATTTGTCAAGTGGAAGAAGCCATGGACCCTGATTCCTGCAGGGTTAAGGCTTTGCCCACACGAATGGAGCAAACAGGGCTTGAACCAAGGTGTTTAACATAATATTCTCCTAAGAGAGGAGTTGCTGAAGCAGTTCACCTGCCCGCTGACTCTGCAAGCATAGGAGGAAGCAGAAAGAAGGTAAGTTACCTGAGAGCAGGTTAAGGGCAAAACGGGAGACAAGGAGGCAGAGAACAGGCCCGGGCTCCCTTCTTTTAGAAGTCTGCCCATGAAGGAAAAAAAATAGGGCCTTAGCTGGAGGAGGATGCGGTTAGAGAAAGAGTTTTATCCATGGATGAAACAGGTACAAATGCACATGTTGGATTATAAGGACCAGTGGGAAGGAGCATTTGGGAATGACACACAGAAAGGAGATGATCTGTAGACCAGGTTCTTAAGGAGGCAGGTGGATGGGAGAAAAAGCAGCCCTGCCACTCCAGCCTCAGGGAGGTTCATGAGCCTGGGTCAGGCTGAGTGGAGAGGTCACAGCACAGGGAGGTGTGAGCCTGGGTCAGGCTGAGTGGAGAGGTCACAGCGGGGGCAGAGGAGGAAGGTACTTTGTTAATTTAATTTTTATGCTAGTTATACATTCAAATGCTAAAATAGTTAGAGTACTACAAGCATTGTGATAAAATATTAACTGCAATTCATGTTCCACATTATCCCACTGTGGCATCTCTCCTCAGTGTAGCTCTCTCCTCTGATATTTATTTGCAAAATTACTAGCCATCCTGTATCTCTATTTCTTGTAATGAAAATTTGAGTTATTAAGTATGTACTTCCAACCCAGAAGATAATGATGGGCCACACACAAACCAATCTCACATTCTCCCCTTCCATTACTGACCTAACATTTTAAAAACATTATTTGCTCTTTAATTTATGGAAATATAATTACTACCACAATGATCCTTAAAGTTTATGTGTCATTGAATTTCCTGCCCTGTATTTTCTCATCTGTAAAATGGAAATGATGAAATTAAACCCAACTTCATAGGATTGTTGGGAGTAAGCGTCTATATATACAAAAGGTCGTGAACAGGCTCTGGCTCACAATTCAGTGAATCTCTGCTAGTTTTACTATCGGAAAAGGCAGACTCAAGTTAAATTCTAAATTCCTTGACCTCACGTTTAAGTACTATTTTGAACGTGAGGTCAAAATAGTATGCCCCTTTCTTCCTTTTAAAAAATAAATAAATTTAAATTAAAAAAATAATTACTTTGAAATGTTAGAAACAGTGTGGCCTTGCTCGTAAAGGTCAACGAGACATCCCGAGTGTGACTCCCTGAGTACCTCCACAGCCTCCTCAAATTTATTTTATTGCCATGACCTTTTCTCCCAGCCCCAGCTGAGTGATTCTCCTGATTTGTTGAATACATTTTGCAGTGGTGCTACTCTTTTGTGAAGAATGAACCCTTTTTGTATGTCAGTACAAATACCAATTTAACGTCAGAGTGATTCTGGAGGGAGCTATGATTATGAGTTTATTTATCAAATAATGAATATTACTCATTAGTCTAGCACTGATTTATTTGATGGGATAGGATAGATTAGAACTTTGGCGGTAATAGTGCTATCATAGCACATTCTAACTGCGGGGGCATTGAGAGGGTAACTACAGCTACAGAATGAAACTTTAGCTCTCTTAACAAAACAAACCCTGACACAGTCTTAAATATTCAGCAACATTGTGTTATTTAAATCCTTCTCCCTTCTACAATCCACAAATATTGAATAGGTTAGAAAGCCATGGCCGCACAATGTTAACACCCTCGATGAACTAAGACCAATGATTCACAAGCCTGCACAACGTTCAGTCCCCAGTCAAGGCACACCTAAGGTACCAGGACCAAAAAATAATTTTAAAATGAATGAATAAATAAATAAAATAAAATACCAGGACTACTACTACCATGAAGAACTCTTCCTTTTTGCAGTCATGAGCATTTGAGATCCCCAAAGGATATAATCAATGTCACCTTCTCAGAGGTTGCCAGCCGGGCCTTTGAGACTATGGAAATCCCAGTCACTCCTAAAGGCTTGAAGAACCGTGATTGTCTTCAAAGTCTACCTGTCTAAAATTGCATCATCTTAGTTGTTTGACAACATGTGTCTTCTCCCTCTATAATTTAATCTCCACAATGTCAAAAAATTTGTCTTTTTCACCACGTCATTCCCACTGCCTAAAAACGTTTTCAACATAAAGCAGAGCCCACTGACAATTATAAAATTGTCAAAAGAAAAGACAGAGCTCATTTGGTCTGTAGTCTTGTGGGAAAACTGTGTGACTGCACCTTGCTCCAAAGAGCTGATTGCTTTGCAGATCCACACACGAAAATGTACAGCGGAGGGTCCACCAGAGGAACTGAAAGCTGCCAGCCTGCAAGCAAGTTATTTTATTTAAATTAAAAAATTTAATTTAAACTTTTTAGTTAATTCCGAAAGTTGGTCTTTAGGTATCTCATCCTGTTGGTTTTATTTTTGATGGGCTTTTGGAGTTTTGTATTCTATGGCATCAACAACTAGGTAGCAAAAATTTCACAAGTGTCTTAAGTCCTTGGTATTAGCAGCAACACATTTCTCATTGTAAAACTTCCTCTTCAATCATAATCTACAGGTGCAAGGGACATTCTAACATTTTCCCTAAATATAAATCAAACCGGAGACCACTTCTCAAGGCAATGACTTATAAGGCTATCTTTTGAGGTAAAAAGAAACAAAGAATGCAAATGTCAGGACAGGAATTCCCCAACATAAACATATTTAACCAGGAGAACTACAGGGGAAAGGATGTCTTTCCCTTAGAGAGACTATGTCCCAATTCTGATAGAGAAATGATCCTCCCCCCTTCATCCATGGACTTGTTCTGTAAGCAAGCAGACTCTTCTATTCCAAGAGACATGTATGTGTTTGAAATTCTCAACTGTTATCCAGTGGCATTAATCATTTCCACTAAGTTTTAAAATCAAAGAGTATTATAAAAATCACAAAATCAGAGAGTTGCAGAATGATCATTGTTTGGGCGTATGAGGCAAAATAGAACACCCATAGGAGTACGTGGGCTACCTTAGCAGTCCATAGTACTGCCCAAAATACTAGGAGGGAGCCACAGTTCTAGGGAAAAAAACTAGAATTATGAAAGGTTATGTGCTTGGTATTAGAGCAGCAGTGATGGCTAGTTTTAATTTTACTGTATGTACCTGGGAAACATGGGCAACTTGTACAAAATCTCTCAGGCATAGGGTTGCCACCTTTAAAAAGCATAACATACAGTAGTAACTTCCCTGGAGGCTGAGTGAAAGATTTTAATATCTATTAAAGTCTATAAACTTTGGTAGTTCCAAAACTTGGTGCTGAATACTATCACTTTGTCTGTACATAAAAATTGTCATAGAGAAAACTGAAAAAGTGAAGATGTTGAAAATTAATAATGCTTACCCACTGTCTCATTAACAAATTTCACATTAAATCCCATGTGACATGATGGAAGATGTTCTTTTTTTTTTAACATCAAATAAATTATCACCACATTATAAAAGTATAGGAAAACATACTTTCATCCTGTTCACTTGCCTATGAATGAGGTCAAGAGGTAAAATTTACCTTGGAGGGAAGAAATATCAAATATTTAGATGAATTTATTATGGTTGACTCTTTTTTTTTTTTTTTACCATGTCTGCTATTTACATTTCTTATTTATATTTTCTATATAATTTTAATCTTAAGATATTTTCAAAATTAAATTTTGACTTCAAATAATTTTAATTGCTACTATCTGTACTTAATCACAAAGATGTAAAATACAAAGATGAAACATAAATGAGTTTTGGGTAGTGTTAGAGACCTAAAATGTGATCTGATGCTGGATTTCTGACCCAGAGACTAAAATATACTTGTGGGGAGTTCTATTAATGTCAATTTTGGATTAGAATGTTCAGACAAGTCATTGAAATCAAATATAAAAGTAGGAGCAAGTAGTAATAATTAATAATAGTAATGATAATTAAAAGCATTAAAGAGCTTTTCAGGCATTGAAAATTTGTGAACTAAAATCAGGGAGAAAGTTGTGCTAAGAGTTAAGTATGTCTTTTGGGGCCCCTTTCAACCTAAGGGTGTTTGCTGATTTTAAAAGTTTGACAGAGAAACCAAGAAACCCAGAAGAGCTTTCGGTAGGTCATGTAAAGAGGCCATCACAAATCGGAGTTCAAGGCCACAAAGGAGGAGGGCTGCAGATCAGCCCCCAGCTTTTGTGTTGGGCTCCACACAGCTACAGGCTGAGAGTCAGAGTGAACCTTAAGAAGACCAGACTTTGCAAGAATTAAATCTCAGCCTGGAATGAGGTCAATCTCTCAGTGGTTACAGTGAGCGGGGTCCCTAACTGCATAATGTGGCACGTCCAATCACCTCTGCAGCACTTCATATATAGTAGCTAGCAGTCAATAAACACAATCAATTACTTGAAAAGAATATACCCTGTGGGAGAAAGCAAGAGAAATTATAGACAATGGAACATATGCTACAGGGAGGAGCTAAATATGAATATAGAGCATGCAGATTATACATAGCCGATGAAAAGATCTGAGCTGGAGAACGGAGTCAGAAGAAGACGTCAGACTGATGTATGAAGGGAAAACGGTGAAAAGCTTAGAAATAAATAATATGGAGTGAATAGGAGAATGAGAGTGAATAGAAATATTAATTGATGGGATAATGACTGATAATTTTCTAAAATTGCTTAAAGTTATGAAGCCACAGATTTAAGAAGCACTATGAGGTTAGAAAGAATATCTTCCAAACCATATATTCCTAAAAGTATGACTTTAGACAACTGAAAAGTTCAGATTTAAGAATATTTTTAAGGCAGAAAAAGAAAAAAATCTTCCCAAAGAGCAGCAATAAGAGCTACGGTTAACTTCCATGCAGACGGATGGAGACAGTATGGACTGGTCTCTACAAATGCTGGCAAGCAGAGGCACAAAAACTGATTAAACCAAAGAAACTATATCCAATAAAAGAATATCTTTCAGCAATAAGTTGAAACAAAGCAAATATATTGAAATATATTTGAAGGCAATTAAAACCTTCAAGTTTGTCACCAACAAACCTCCAATAGAGAGACTAAAAATATTCTTCTTTCAAAAGGAAATTATTTCAGAATAAAATGGAAAGATTTAGTAAATAATTATTTTATGAGAGTAAATTAATATTAATTTTATGTATTGATATGCACTATTTAAGGACATAAATACTATATATCTATTTATAAATATAATTATAATAAATAGAATCAATATATAAATAACAGTAGTACACAGTTGATAGAAAGTAAAAAACATCACTATAGTGTAAGGTCATTGCTTGTCTCTACTGTGTGTGTGTGTATGTTTATGCATGTTTATGAGTATAAAAAGTAGTAAGTTATTGTATTTGTCAGGAAAACCACAGAGGAGAAGAAAAATAATTTTTAAAATATAACAGATCAATCAAAATATCAAACACTAAACTCAGATTTAAAAGAACATTTAAAAAGCAGGACACATTTGAACAAATATTAATGTAATAGACTCAAATCAAAATACATCATAAATTACATTAAATGTGAATGTAGTACTCAATAACACATTTTTGTTAGGTTAAGATAAAACTATAAAAACATGATAAAATTATAATAAGATATAATATATCCTTCTTATAAAATAAACATCTAAGTATAAAGATACCAAATAAGTTGAAAGATGGGCAAAGGCATAGTATATAAATACCAACGAAAAGAAAGCTATTATAGTTATTTTAATATCACACAAAATAAAGTAAACATAGACATTAGAGAAAAAGAGATATTTTACAGCTTTTTATATCATATGTAGCAGTGCTTTTGTATTTGTCATAGTCTGCTTCTCTAACAAATTGCCATTGACCAGGTGGCTTATGAAAAATTTATTTCTTACAGTTAGGGAGGTTGGGAAGCCCAAAGTCAAAGTGTGGGCAGGTTTGGGCTCTGGTGAGGGCCTGTTTCCTAGATGGCATTCTTGTCCCTCTAACCTCATGGGGCAGAAAGGTGAGAAATCTCCCTGAAGTCTCCTCATGCCCTCCTGACCTAATCATTACCAAAAAGGTCCTAACTCCTAATACCATCACCCTGGGGGTTAGGATTCTAGTACATAAATTTGAGGAAAACAAATATTCAAACTACAGCCATATCATACATTTAACATATTTTATATAATTAATTTTGTAACAAAAACTTTAAAATAATCAAGATGGTATGACATTTCTAGATTTGTATTCACTTGATAACTTTCTTTGAAAATCCATGAACATAAAATGATTGAAATGAAAGAACAGAAGAATTCTCAATTATATTAAGAGAGTTTAAATACACATTTTCCAGTAACTAGTAGTTACCAGTATTGTGATTTCAAGAACATAGGAAGTTTTTGAAATAATTTCAACAAATTTAGTATAATTTACATGTATGAAATCTTACACTAAACTACATCAGGATACTTGCTTATTCTTTTTACTTATTCCTTTTAAAACACAAAATAATTTTATGGTCTCAGTTCTATTAAACAAGTACGTGGTAGGAAACTTAAAAATTCACTTGTAATAGGCCAGAGAAAATATCAGTAGAAATTAGAAACTATTAGAATGATGACGAAAACACTAAAAATGAAGCAGGTAGGACATGGCTAAGAAATGGTTACAAGGAAGATTATGGCCAGAAACACATATGAGACTGAAGATATATTTTCTAAACATCCATCTAAAGAAACAGGTAAAAGAACAATTAATAAACACAAAGGAAGAAGAGGAAATAAATGATACCCTAGAAAGGAAGAAGTAAAAGGGAAAACCTACACAGAGGTAGAAAAGATAAAGGAGAGATAAACAAGTTAAATTTTATAAAATACTCGAATTCAATCTATGGATACTATGTGTTATCTTTTTTATTAATTCTATTAATACAAATAAAAGAAGCATTCCGAAGATCTGATGGTAATAAAGATAACAGATAATAATAAGACAGATAAAAGAAATAGGTAATAAAAGGTAAGAGAATTATACGTTTTTTGCTTTTGCTTCTATTTATTTGTAAGTGCTATAGATTTGCATGTGTTGAACCATCTGTGCATCTTTGGGATGAAGCCCATCTGGTTGTAGTGGATTATTTTTTGGATGTTCAACTGGATATAGGTGTTTAGGATTTTATTGAGAATATTTTACATCTAAATTCATAAGAGATGTTGATCTGAAGTTTTCTTTTTGTGTGTGTCCTTTCCTGGCTTTGGTATCAAGGTGATACTGGCTTCATAGGACGAGGTGAGCAGGGTTCCTTCCTTCCTGATGTGATAAAATAATTTCTGCAATCCAGGGGCCAGTTCTTCTTTGAAGTTCTCATAAAATTCATCTGTGAAGACACCTGGCCCAACAGTTGTTTTTTTTTGTTGTTGGAAAACAAATTTTTAAAGCTGCTTATAGCTGCTTCAGTTTTGTTACTTGATAAAAGAATAATTTGGACAAAATTATACCATTAAAATTTAAACACTAATGACATGCAAAGACACCTAGAAAAACAAAGCTTATCAACATTAATAAAAATTATTTAAAAATTGAAATGTTTCATGTATATTAAATACATTGAAGTCTTTGAAACTACAATCTACCGAAGATAAAATTCTACTTCATGAGACAACCTAAATTTTATCAAAGTAATTATGAGGTCAATATAGCCATGATATAATATTTCCAGAAAGATATTTAGGAAAAAATATCACAAGACATCCAACCCATGAATATAGACAAAATATTCCTACAGAAATTATTCATAAATTACATATAGCTTTCTATAATTATAAATTAATATTAATATAAACATAGATTTAAAATGTAAATTATACAATAAATATATCACAACAAAGGAGCCTCCTCAGATAGACATTTAATCTCAGCTTAACGTTTAAAAATTAATCAATGTAATTCACTGTATTGACAGAATTAAGAAAAAAGTGATCGATCATATATAGTATCAACAGACCAAATTAAAGCACTTTATAAAATTTAGCTTCTATTTATAATTAAAAAAATTTTTCATACTAAGAAGTTAATCTGATTTTTTTTTTTTTTTTTGCAGGTTTTGGCGGGGGTGGGTTTGAACCCACCACCTCCACCTCCCAGTATATGGGGCCGGCATCCTACTCCTTTGAGTCATAGGTGCCACCTTTTATCTCCAATTTATCTATTTCAAACAATATATTAAAAGGCAAACAATGAAAGTAGATGTGCTTGGGATTGAAATGAGGATGACGTTGGTACCACCACTCCTATTCAGCTTCGCACTGGAGAAGCTCAGCAATGCAAAGTTTATGTAATATAAATGTGTTCGTATTTATTGGAGGGTAAAATATAAACCTCATTCACACACGGCACATTGAAAAAGTAATTTAAATCTACAGACAATAAGAATTTTAAAATAGATCACTGGATTAAACATCAATTAGCAATCTTACATTTATTTTCTTATATTAGTAATAAGCAGCTGTTCAAAAGAAGTTCAAAAAAAGATGTCATTTACAGAAACAACAAAAATATCACATATATTAGGATAAATGTAACAAAAGAAGTTGAAGAACTCTACTAGATTATAAAATATTATAATAAACTAAAGAAGGCTTATATTTAATAGAGGGGAAACCATATATCATTATTCATAGATATAAAGAAAAAACATTTAAAAGGTGTCATTCTTGTTCAGTCTATAAATTGAACATATTCACAGTTGTCCTGCCATTGTCTCCGAGCATGTGTGTGCATGAGAGACTGAGAAGGAGAAAGAGTGTGTGTATGTGTGAACTCACAAGCTTGTTGTACAATTTATATGAAGTGTGAAATAGCAAAGGATGAGATTAGCCAAGACATGTTTAGGAGAAGAAGGAAGTGGGAAAACAGTCTACCAAATATTAAGGCCTATTATAAACTGATACAGTTCACTCAGCCTGGGAATAATATAGTGAAAGGGCCTTGGACCTATGGAACAGGATAGAGGATCTAAAGTCAGATTTATATCTACATGAACAGTTAATTTGTGATAAAGCTGGGACTATATAATAGTGAGGGATATGTGTGTGTGTTACAGTGTTAGATCCATCACCTATCAAAGGCAAAAAAACCCAAATACAAATCATTTCCCCTACTGCACACCAAACATAAATTTTAATTTCTAATGGCTTCTAGAAACAAAAGGAAATGAGGAAACAATAAGGCTCAGATGATATCATACACGTTGGAATAGGGAAAGATTTGTTAAACAATATTATAATCCCCATTAATCATAACGGGAATAATGATTGTTTCACACCAAGATTTGAAACTTCTGTACATTAAAAGACAACACTGGGATTATGAAAATGTGCTCAAAAGAGTGGGAGGAAATATCTGCAACATAAATAACCATCAACCAACTTGTGTTTAGAAACATGACTAAGTCTTTCAAAGGCAATGATGTGATCAAAAATGTGCATCCAACAGGAGTGTACGCATGGATATCAACTCATAGGTCAAAATATTCCTGATGACACCACTTATAATAGCCAACCACAGAAAAATTTAAAAGTCCATCACCTGTAGAGTGGATAAATCACATCTTAGCAAAGGATGCGTAAAATGGATTATCATTGTATGCAATGGAAATGAATCAGTTATAACTAAACAACGAGAAAGGTGACTATCCCGAGCATGATGTTGAGTGGAAGTCGCCCTAATAAAGGCTGACAGGTACTCCATGCCCTTTAGATACAGTTCACAGTGGGCAAAAGCATGTGTGGTTGGAAATTAGGACAGAAGGTAACTTTGGGAAGCAGGTGGCACGGAGACTGGGAAGTGGCACAAAAGGACCTTCCAGGTGGTGGACACTCTAGTTTTAAGCTTTAGCAATCCTTGGGAAGCAACACACAAATAGAGCTTGTTGGAGATGGGATTCCCCAGGAAAGCATGGTGTGTGCGAATTATTCAGGTAGTGCTCTTAAACAAAAGCAGGGCAGGGGGATACTAGGAGGGAAGCCACTCTGGATAAAGGTGAGTGTAACTACACCTGTCCAAGGGAGGGCTCCGGACCTGACTCACACTCCCACCTGCTTCAGGCAAGCAGACAGACACGGTCACCCCCATCTATGTGTTAACTGTCAGCTGAGCACACATCATTGTCTGTGCAACTGTGTTGAGAACATTAGCTTCTCCTGGGAGCTAACTCCTGGGCAATTCTCCAGAGATGGGCCAGGCTAGGGTAGCTGTTAGACCCCACATCTGGAGCACTGGCAGATGGATACCCTGGTGGTGGAGCATGGAGCATGAAACATTCACTATGAACATGAACCATGGACTACTGAGGAACTTATGCAAACGTACTCAGTAGTAAAGCTGTGGGCCAAGTCAGGAGCCTTGTAACTAGAGCTCTGAGTACTGTCCAAAAAGCAGGAACTTGTTAATCAGGTTCACTTAGGGACCCTTCTCATGAACTGCCGCCCCTCAGTCTCCTAGGCCTCTAAGTACTTGTTTCCTTTTGAATCAATTTGGCTTTCAAGAATGCCCAGCCTGTCTTTATCACAGGGAAGCCTCCTTGTGTGTTTATACATTTTACAATCTCAGTCACCCAGTGTCGTGAAAGTGTTTCCCCCACCATTTTCTGTTCCTACTTGCACGTGGGGATCAACCCTCTTGGAAGGACGGTAGGGACAGATCACTGTGGATATACAGATACATTCTTCACTAAACCTTTCAAATGAGAAGCTTGATGTCTTGGGCAAACCTCCCATGTGGGATGTTTGAGCGTCTTATGCCCCATTAACAAAACTGACAAGCATTCCTCCTCCCTTCCACTTTTTTCATTTTAAAGCCTATTTACACACACTAACTGGCCAAACCACATTTCCTGAATCGCATTTCTTTGTCTGGCCGCAGACTGGAGAAGCTCTCTCACTTATCCACAAGCACATTTCTTTCAACTTTGAATATTTCCATCTCTGGTGGAATAGAGGGAAGTGAGAGGTGACAGGGTAAGGGAGAAATCTGCTCTCCTCCAGCACTGTGAGAGTGGAGCCCAAGGAGGCGGAGGAGAGGACGATGTTACTGAGTTTCATGGTTCCACAAGTATTTATAGTGCACCCAACACTTAATAGACACAGGAGATCACTTCTCTGGTTTATCATATAAGTGAATCTTTCTAAGAGTAGAATATAAAGGTCTTAACACAATAACTAAGAAAATGACATGAAGGCTATGTTAACCAGTTTGATGAAAATATTTCAAATTGTAAGGGAAAACACCACACTGTACCCCATGATTGCATTAGTGTACACGGCTAATGATAAAAAAAAAAATAGACACAGGAAATTCAGAGATAAATGCTTTCCTTTCAGAAAAATATTGAAATGGTCTAATGTTTGGGTTTTCCTCTTAATCTGTGGCTGTACTAAGCACCCTGGTCATGTTACTCTGACTGTGTGTGAGTTGTTCAACTCCCTGGATAAGATTAAGGGTGGAGAGTGGCCTATGTAGATTCAATGAGCATTATCACAACAACGTGAGGAGAAAGGGACAAGGATGAGAAACTGGAGAATGGCAACACTGCTGCTGAGAGGGTGGCAGATTACACACAGGCTTTGGCAGGCAAATTGCTGGATTTGGTGATGAGCTCAAGGTGAAAAGTAAGAAAGAATTCACTGACAACTGGATTCCTCAGATTTTTCTACAGTTTACATTTTTGTAATGCCAAAGGCCAAATCAGTGAAAGTAACAGAAGAGGAGACGGCAGGAGGGAGTTGCAGAATTCGGTTTGGGGTACCTAGAATTTAAGATACTTTAAGAAAAAATAAAGAGTTTGGCATGTCTAAGTGTTCTAAAACTCATTGGAAGCAAATGAATTAATCATTTTGTTTAATATATTCCAGAAATAACCTGGTTTTTAAGATTTTAATTTAATAAAAATACTCGTTCATTTAAAATTTGTTGTTATCTGTAACTATACTGCCATCTACATAACTTTTTTCTTTCTGGTAACAAGCCAGTAATTTTGTCATCTTTTGATCCTGTGTAATTATTTTAATTATTATTGCTGGGTGAGAGACTGACACCCACTGAGGGTATGTTTGTGACTATTGTCAAGTTCACATCATGAGTTCAAAAAAAGAACTGGGATTGCATAACTGACCCAGTTCCTGTTTCAATCCCCCCTCTTCCCACATCACTATTTCTTCAGCTTCTGTTATTTCTACTTCTATGGGATCAGTTTTCTAATTAAAAATGTCTTTTTAACTTTATTCTTATCATTCTAAAGGTTAATCACCTGTCTACTCTAGCATTATCTTCATATCTGTGGGATTTATTCATCGTCTTTAATAAATAATACAAAATATGACTTGATGGCTACTTGTAATTTCTAAAATCTTTGAATAGCCGAGCTCAAAAAAATCACAGATCGTATCTCACATCATAGATGAAGAGGTAGAGTCGCAAACAAGAAATCTGAAAGCCGTATTCTTCCTCTCCCATGGGAGCTATTGAATTATTCTCTCTTGTTAATGTCAAGAATGTTATTATGTGTCTATAACCATGGCTCTCAAATGTAAATCAGCTGACATGTGTCAGTATAGTGACACTCAAACACCCTTCTGTAATGTATCCTTAATACGATGACATTAAACTACAATCACAAAAATTGCTGAAATCAGGTCAGGTTCCAGTTTCCCCACAGGGGAACATAATATCTTTAATACATCATTCTGTTAGCCTTTTTGATCTAGACACACACACACATACATAAATTATAGTCCTTCATCCCACTTTGAAGTAGCTCTCATGTTACACATATTTAAAGTAAATAAAATAAATTTGTGAAATCAAATATACAGAAAGATATAATATTACACTTTGCAGCCAACCCACTTTTCCAAAAATATCACTGAAAATACGTTTCTGTTACTTTTTTCACAAGCACGTATCCATTTGTGGATATATGTATACACCGTATACACACACCTAATCATTGTTTGCTAGTTTGTTTAACGAAGATGTGACACTATGCCTGCTTGTTTTCCTTCTTTAATGGCAGGTCCTGGAAAATATCCTCCTAACAGACTTGCCACTTTGGCCTGTGCAGCACCTACAGTTCATGGTTTGGAACACGGTTTGTTTTGGGTGACTTTTACCTGCTGCTGCTTTGGGCCATTATAAATAGTTCCAGACAAGAGTTTTGAGCTCATTTCAGTTTTTTTCAGGATAACATTTTCTTTAAAAAAGAATATAATTGTAGTAACTGAATTTCTAAAATTCAGAAGTCTTCAGGAAAAAAATAGTTGCTTTTGATTATATCTTGTTCCTTCCTAAGATTCAAATCTGCTGGCTTAACAGACTTGAATCACATCATCAAGATAATTCAATGATTCAATGCCATAGTTTTCTCATAAAAAATATTAAAAATACCACCTAAAATTATTGCTTTTTAAAAACCGGTAATTGTCATTTTTGCTCTAATAGTTTGTGTATTTGCACTAAATTGTTTATTCCAAGAAATTTGGCTATTATCACATACACAGACTTCTCTGTTATCTGTGCAATGACGGGGCTGTGTTGGAAACATTATCTTTGAACATGACATGGTTGCCAAGTTTTCACAGCTTTAAATAATCTACGTGGAGTAGCTGGGTACGTCTTAGGTTGCATCACAGATTACTGAAGACGCATTCTTTGAAGTGGGCTTCCTGAGTCAGGAGTGTGAATCTGAATGTTAAGTAAGGCGGGCAGAGACTTTGATGTGGGGTCTAGACACTACTGATGTTTCCTTGTTGAACAACTCTCTATCTATGAATAATGCACAAGCCACTGCTTGCCAATCACAAAAAAGTGATTCCACGGGGAAATAAAATACATTGATAGACTAAAAATGGGAGGCTTTCGAGATGTGTTGGTGTTTAAATAACTAACAATTAACATTCTGTTTTACAAACCCCACAAATGCTTGGTGATGACACATGGAATTCCCACCGAGACTAAAGGCAGGGTAAAGGAGGAGCTGAACTCTCAGGACACAGCTGTTGGCAGAACCCTGAAGACGGTTTCCTGTGCAGGCAGGTTGGAGTTGTGGAGATTGCAGCTCCATCAGCACGTCTTGAGGACTGAACGTTGGTGTCCTCCTCCGCCCCGCCCTCAATTCTTATGTTGAAACTACAATCCTCAACGTGATGGTATTTGGAAGTGTGGCCTTTGGAAGGTCATTAGGTTTCCAGGAGGCCCTGGCAGTAGAACTTCTGCGATGAGATCAGCGTTCCTTAAGGAAATGCTCCTTTTCTCTTTTTCCCCCATCGTCACCTCTGCTATATGAGGACACAGCAAAAAAGAGGCCATCTGCAGCCCAGAGAGAGAGGCTTTACCAGGATGGTACCAGAGTGCACCCTGGTCTTGGACTTCCAGACTTCAGAATATTGTGAACATTTATTGTGAACAATAAATGTTGATTGCTTCAGCCACCCAATCTATGGTATTCTGTTAGGGCAGAGAGGACCAAGACAGCGTGCGAGCTGGGGACTGGGTGCACTCAGGCCAGAGAAGACGGGAAAGAGGAGATGTCTACCGAATGCTGGTGTGATAATGTGCACTTTTTTGCCCAGATTTTTGAGGAGGGGAGCCTACACATGTGAGGCAATAATTCTGTATTGGTATAAACGTTTTGGATTCTTTCAGTTGTGCTTGTGCATTGAAAGTGTGACTCTAAAAGCAACAATGACATCCTTATGGAAAATAACACCCAGGGTCAGGGCGATCGCATCACTTCACACTACCCACCTCTCCGAGACCCCACTGGTGTCACTGCCCCTCGGGAGCCTCCAGCCCGCCGGGCTGTTCAGGTCAGACACCACCGCCGTTGCCGTCCTGGAAGCAGGAATGCTGCCAAGGGTGATGTGACTCTCAGTGTCAGGATCCCGGGGAGAAGAGGGCAGAAGTGGCCGCACAGGTATCTCCTCGCGAGAGGAGTAATGCGCAGAGCCAGCCACTATGAAGAAGCTGGGGGTGAAACCAGGTGGCAGATGGGAGTGGTCTTGCCGGCCCCCCTCCTCAGCTTCCCTTCCCACCCACCCTTGTCCTCACATCCTCTCATGTCTTATTCCTACCCACGTCCATCAGTGGGGACATGGCCATAGCCATTCTGTGGAGGATCCCAGTAGGCTTATTTCCAGGGAGCGAGTGTGAGGGGCAGGCGGTCTCTGCTTGCCCCAGGCTCCTGATGGTAGATCCCCGCCCTTTTTAGGCTGCCTCGTCTCTGGCACAGCTGGGCCCATTCTGAGGCCCCCAGGAAACCTTGGTGAAGAGGATGAGGTCTGGGAGACCTGGGTTCTGAGACCTCATTCTACCAGTAGTCCACTGTTGTGACCTTGGGCCTCGGTCCCCATGAAGTTTCTGTCTGTGAGGGTACCTGGCAGCAAAGCACAAAAGCTGCGGGGTGCCTGAGCCCTCAGAGATTGTAATTTTGAGTCTATGAGCTGGTGTTGAGCTGGTCTAATCTCCCAAACTTGCCAGAAGGAAGACCCATCTAGGATCCTGCTAACAGAACGATACTCAAGTCTGTCTCCCAGAAAGCTGACTCAGTGTACATGGGTGATGTTCAGGAGTTTCATTTTAACCAGTCCCTCTGGTGATTTGCAGCATTTACATGTTTGGGAAAGGCTGGTGTCATTCACTCTGACATTAGTTACTCAGGGCTAGGTCTGCATGGCTCAAGGAGGGGCAAGGTCTAGTCACTAAACAAATGTAAACGCCGAATACTTCACTGGGGTGTCATCAAGGAAGGCTTCCTCCTCAGACGGTGTTCCAGGGCGGCAGGGTGGGGCCAGCTGCCTGAGAGACAAGGCAGCCTGGGAAGGGCAGCGACTGACCACCAGCAGCCTGGGGACGCAGGGTCAGTCCTCACCCCTCACATCAGCTCTCCCGGGGAAATAAGCCCACCAAGGTCCTCAGTTCTCAGTGGAGTGGTTGTGGTCATGTTTCAACCCACAGACATTAAGCAGGAATAGGAAATGAGCAGAGGTGGGGACAAGGGGGTGCTGGGAGGAAACAACTGGGGGAGATGGAGCATTCAGGTCCTCAGACCACTGTCACCTGCTACCTGAGCTCACTCCCAGCTTCTCCACAATGGCCAGCTCTGTGCCTCATGCCTCTCCCAACAGAAGGTGCCACTGCATGATCACTTCCACCCGCCTTCAAAAAATTAGAATGAAAGATGTTTTTCTCCGAAACTTTGGGTCAAAACATGGGTGTGTGTTATACATGAGAGAGTACTGTAGACAGCAAAACACAGTATCTCACTCTTTCATGAGTCATCCTGGGCATCTGCAGTGCCAACAGGGGACGCTCCAGGAGATAGACTGGGCTGAGAAGATAAATGGCCCATGTGACTCCATCAGCCCAGGGGTTCTGGGACTTGCAGGACGCCCCCTCAGCCAATGCTGCAGAGGAAATTCAAAACGAGCCTGCAGGGTCTGGCTGCAGGATCCTGAGATGCTATGAAACACACCACCACTGTCTATGCTGCAGGGTTTCCCAGGAATAGATGTTTGTAATGAATTTGCAAAGAGCCAAACAGAACATAAAGGAAGGAGATTTGGCTCTAGAGGGGTGAAACCTGCCAAGGAGGGAGGATAAAAAGCAGAGGAAAGAGAGACAGCAGTGAAAGCTGAGCTCCAAGCAACACGCCATCCCCCCCTCCTCTTACCCTCCACAATGACATCGACTATTAGGCCAGCAGCATGAGACCTGCTTCTAGAATGGTCTGCTCATTATATTCTTATGAGAAATCACAGAGTGGATAGCACTCCCCAGATCAGGATTGCCCCCACCTCTCTCCACAAGGTTTATATAGCTTGGCTCCAAGTAGATATAACTTGCCTCAGTTTGGGCAGTTTGAACAACAGACATTTATTTCTCATAGCTTTAGAGGCTAAAAGTTCAAGATGAAGGCTCTGGCAGATCTGGTGATGAGTGAGTGCTCTCCCACCCCCTGGTATGCTGATGGCTCATTTTTGCTGTTTGCATAGACAGAGAAAGAGGATGGGAGCTTTCATATCTCTTTTCATAAGAGAGTTAATCCCAGCCACGGGGGCTCCACCCTCATGACCTAATCACCTCTCAAATGCCCCACCTCCCATCTCATCAGGGGTTAGGACTTCAACATTCAATTCATAACTCAGCCTCTGCACAATATTACCAATATTTCTTTATTTTTCTCTTTACAAATGAAAGGGTTTCATATGTTCAGGAAGATTTATTATAAAGACATGCACAAGGCTCGGCACCTGTCCTCAAGCGGCTAAGGCGCCAGCCACATACACCTAAGGTGGCGGGTTCAAATCCCCAGCCCTGGCCCACCAAACAACAATGATGGCTGCAACCAAAAAAGGGCTGGGCGTTGTGGCGGGCGCCTGTAGTCCCAGCCAGGAGACTCGCTTGAGCCCAGGAGTTGGAGGTTGCTGTGAGCTGTGATGCCATGGCCCTCTACCCAGGGGGACAGCTTGAGGGTCTGTCTCAAAAAAAAAAAAAAAAGACATGCACAATAAGAAAAATAATTTAGAGGAGAGAGGGTTCTTATATTGCCATCACATGAATAAGCAGGGACAGGAAAATTCTCTTCTAGGTCTTCCCTTTTGTGATAACGGACCCTGGAAATCTGCCTTCCTGGGCTCTGAAGCAAGACGATGTGGGTTTGGGATATACTCAGTGTCTTCCCTCCTCCCTTGGCCTCAATCTCTCCACTTAAAATCTGAAAGGGTAACATAGCAAGAGGTCTAAGATTTCTGGAGTTAAGGAAGTGTTGTGCCCAGGAGTTCCACAAAGACCACACAGCCAAGTAAGCCAAATTTACAACAGAGTCCTTTTATTGAAGAGCTGGCTGGCGACTGCCTCAGTGCCCCAACATGGGGTTTCTGAGGCCAGGCCTGAGTGGTGAAGGAGTCCGATTTTTAAGGTTTGGTCTGAATCCCGGTTGACACACAGGCTGTTCAGGTGCATTTGGGTGGGTAGCAAGCGAGCATTGTAGGGAAGCAGAATTTTGCAGTTAGTTAGCTATATGTCGTACATCTTTGTTTTAATATTTTCCCATCCGTCTTAGTTCCAGTATTCTTTCCAGTTTGGGAGTAGTCAGTTCATTTACCAGGGAGTCAGTCAAGCAGGAAGTTAGTGAGTACTTTCCCAACTAAGAATCTTACTTGGGAGTGAATCAGACTTACTCCATTTTGTGGAGGGCTTGCAGCCCACGAATTTGCCAGGAGTTAACTGGTATTTTTCTTTAGCCTCAGCCTAACAGAAGATAGGCAAAGTCAAGTCAGACCTGCAACATTCTACTGTTTTTGAGCTATCTTACAATTTTGAGAAGGATAAAACAACCAGAAATTAAGGTGTGAAAATGATGTGAAAATTTTCAACAAAGTAAGAAGAGCAACAGAAATACCTTCATAGCACTGTTTCTTCCATTAAAATAAAATTTCCCATTGTACGATATTTTAATCAAAATTACACGAAATGAAACCATCAGACTGTAGTTGGCTTATTTATCTATCCAGGGGACCACGCCAGTTTCCAAGTAATTTTGTTTCATTTTCGTATCTTGCTGTGTCATGTCCCATATCTGAGATGCAATTGGAAATCAAATTATCTGTAACCATGTCACTTTAATAGTATTTATTTAAAATGCAAGTGTTCTTCTCTGGCACTTTATTAATTCTAAGAACACAATATGGTAATTTTAACTAAGGGCTGTGCATACAATTAAATTTAAGATGCGCTGAAGATCCAGTCAGCATGTAACGGGTTTGTGAGTCTGCATGTGTAACGGGATGCACACCCAGCGCCTGCAAGAGAAGGGATTCTGGAAAAAAAGGGGGTTTAGTTCTTTTTGCCCTTTCCAAACAGCAAACTCTGACCTTTGGACCAATGGGCCAGAGCATGTCTACTTGCCTCATTCATCCATTTGGAACAGAACCTGAAGAGTCCCTTTATGTGGGAAATTAACAGCTAGAGGTCCCCGGGAGTGAATGAACTCACACAAAGATGTTAACAACATTCATTTTATTAAACCGTTACCTTCACATCAAACTACAAAGACATAAAGTCACTTTTTAAACAAAAATCAGGTATAGTTCTTTCTCATCACTGCTTCTCAGTTGACAAGAATGTCTCTCCAGGACTGCTGTGGGAAAGGCTTACCCCACACTGCAGATTTTCTTTGCTTAAAGATATTCTTCTATTTGAAAATTCTTATTTCCATGGTGTGTATGCGTGTATGTGTGTGTGTTGGTGTGTGTCTGTGTTTGTGTATATATGCCTGGTGTGTTTCTCAATGTGATAAGTGTGTACGTGTGTGTGCCTGTGTGCATCTGTGTGTGGGTTTGTGTATGTGTGTGTGTCTGGGTGTGTCTGTGCATGGGTTTGTGCATGTATGTGTGTCTGTGTGTGGGTTTGTGTATTTATGCCCGTGTTTCCTCAATGTGATAAGTGTGTACATGTGTGTGTGCCTGTGTGCATCTGTGTGTGGGCTTGTGTATGTGTGTGTGTCTGGGTGTGGGTTTGTGTGTACATGCCTGGTGTGTTTCTCAATGTGGTAAATGTGTACATGCATGCACTCCTGTGTGCGTCTCTGTGTGTGGGGGGTGGTGTGGGGAGAGGCAAGTGGACATGTGATGGTCTGTTGTAGAGATCATAATCCAGTTGCTACCCAAGGCCTTGCCCAATGTTCCTTTTAGTCACCATCTTTATCAATTCATATCTGGTACACTGTTTACACCACGGCTTTAGCAGATTGCTTCCTACTTATATTATTCCATCTTCCTGTTCATCTGCACAGGTATGTTTTCTAATGTGAAAATTTTGAACTTCAGTTTTATGTGCGTCTTTCTGTGTCTGTGCACCAATAGATGTTTAGTGCAGATGTTTATTAGGAAAGATGTTTATTTCTGATTAGAATATATTCAAAAATAGAATTCCCAAGGTCTTGGAAGCCCAGTGCTTAGGTTGACTGCAGTGTGCAATCCCATTACACAGTGACCTGCTCCTGGGCAGCCGGGGCCTGAGCCAGCCTGATCACCTCACACCAGTCTTACATGCACTATGATAGTCTCTTCCTGCTTCTTTGTCACTTGAAACATGCGTGGATGTCTTCGGATCTATGTGACCATGCCAGAAACACAGGCCTTGGCATTAAATACACCTTGGGTTGTGTTGTGCAGGAAACTTTCATTCATTTCTTTAAAGTCCAGAAAAACCCCATTTAGCAAAGCCAAGAAATGACCAATTATTCCATATAATAATAATGTTACAGAAGCTAAAAAAGAAAACAATATTAAAACAGAGAAAGAGAGAATGGCAGAGAGGAAGAATAAAAGAGACTTCATTTTATAATGATAACAAAACATCTTGATAGCAAAACAGTAAAAAAGAGTGCAAAACTGAAAGATTATTCATAATTAAAATTTATATGTGAAAAGTCTATAAAAGAAAAAAAAAAAGAAGGCAAGAGTACATGTCATGAGCAGCCTTGATAAAGACCCTTAGTCACCCCAGCCCTGGTGTCAATGCCCTTGTGAGAAGCCCTCACCTGAACGGGAATTGATTCAGTGATGCACTTACAAATAGAACACAGTAGAAGTGATGAGATGTCCCTTTCAAGATTAAGTTACACAAAACCACAGCTTTTACCTTGGGACACCTCTCTCCTGCGTGGGTAATAGGACGGAAGCCAGCTGACACATAATGAATAGTGCTGGGGTCTCTGTACGGCATGGAACTGGGGAGGCCTCTGGTCAAAGGCATCTCAGAACTGAGTCCTTTCAACAGGCATCTGTGTGAGCTCAAAAGCAGATCTTCCTCTCTGAGTTTTCAGAGGAGAATGCAGCCCTGTCCCGCCTGGACTGTACCTGCAGGATGGTACAGGTACTTGAGCAGAGGACCCAGCTAATACATTCCTGTGGAGCTGACCCACAGAAGCTGTGAGATAGCCAGGGCTTGCTGCTACCAGGAATGATGTTTTGGGGTAATCTGTTATGCAGCAAGAGATAATTAGCAAATGAATTAGCTGGCCTGGTGCCTGGCTTGTGTCTGTAATCCTAGCACTCTAAGAAGCCAAGAAGCCAAGGTAGATTGATTGCTTGAGCTCAGGTGCTCAAAGCCTGCCTGAGCAAAACCCAGACCCTGCAGACCCTGTCTCCACTAAAAATAGAAAAAAACTAGCCAGGCATTGTGGCACGGGCCTGTAGTCCCAGCTACTTGGGAGGCTGAGGTAGGAGGCAGGACGATCTCTTGTGCTCAAGAGTTTGAAGTTGCTGTGAGCTGTGAGGCCATGGGCACTCTGCTCAAGGTGACAGAGTAAATAAGACTCTGTCTCAAAAACCAAAACAAACAAAAAAACCAAATTAGCCTTCATTCTTCATGATAACTAAATTTGTATAATAAATTCAAGAATTTATGAAATGTATTCATTTTATAAAAATGCTAAGTACTGTGGGGAAGTGAGAATGGCTCCTGTCCTCAGAGCTCTCATACTCCAACAGGAAAGGCGACCTGTAAGCGCCTTAGAGAAAACTTCTTCCCGAGGTGGCCTCATCCCTCTGGCTTGATTCCACTTCTCAAAGAGCAGACTGTGTCTCTTAACACTTCTCCCTCTTTTGGTCAAGTGTTTTCACTGTATGATGCATATAACTTCCTAATATTGGGTTGGGTTTGGGGTTTTGAAATTCAGGGTCAAGACTTTTGAGATAAAGGGTCTATTCCTGGTCCTGAGATGCTGTGAAACCACATGGTAAAAACAGGATTTTCAGCTACAAAGTGTCAGATTTGCCTGGTATCCATTGGGAACTTTGAAAGGATTAATGAGAAGAATGTTAAGACTCACTACATGATTCAGAAGGAAACTGCAACATGACAAGTATTCTTATGTTCAAAGGTAACCTATTTTTCCTTAAAATATTTTTGGGTTACCACAGGGTCATAACCTTTTTTTAAAAGTACATTTTTGATCTATTGGTGACAGACTAACAAAAATTCAGGATATGCGTACATCACATTTTCATCATGACGCATTAATGTCTCAAGCTCGGTTCAAATTTTAGTTCTACCACAAATTGACCTAATGGCTTTGGGTTGGGTCATTCTGTTAAAGATTCGAGCCTTAGTTTCCTTGTGTGTGAGGTCATTATTATAATTGTCCTTATCCTGCAGCCATCACAGGATTTTGCATGTCAGTGCTTCTCTGTAAGTTTCACTGGGGGATGGGGGTGATATGGACCATGAGGGGATGGAAACCAAGATTCAGAATCAGCTTGAAGTTTATAGAGTTTCTTTCTTTCTTTATTTTTTTTTAGACAGAGTCTCACTATGTTGCTCTCTATAGAGTGCTATAATGTCACAGCTCACAGCAACCTCTAACTCTTGGGCTCAAACCATTCTCTTGTCTCAGCCTCCCAAGTAGCTGGGACTACAGGCGCCGGCCACAATGCCCTGCTATTTTTGTTGTTGTTGTTGTTGTAGTTGTCATTATTGTTTGGCAGGTGTGGGCTAGGTTTTAACCCACCAACTCTGATGTATGTGGCTGGTGCCTTAGCCACTGAGCTACAGGAAGCTTTCTATCTTTTGCTTTTCAAACACTTCAAGTTTCTTGATTGATAAAATATATCAATGCAGAATTTTCTTTCTAGCCTATATACAATATAAAGCTAATATAGATATTTCCCCACATTTGAAAAAAGGATATCTAGGAAGATATGTGATAACCCTAGAATCACCCCACATTTCACACAAATGTCATATAGTGCTCTATTGAAGTCCTGTGAATATGGCCAAGTGCACTGGGTGCCTCTACTGTGGTTGATGGCTCAGCAGTCCAGCCTCCTTCCACCTCGCACCTCTGTGTCAAATATTTTTCTAGCAAGGAGAAATTGGATTAAGGTGTGAGTAGCAGAAACTAAATGCTTCTGTACAGAAGGGAGACACATTGATCTGCCCTGTTTCATCAGCCAAAGCAAGTCTTGTGTCTACTCAACATAAAGTAAATGGGCAGAGAGGCCCAGAGTCAGTGAGGGACTGAATTTGCTCAGTGAAGGGAATGCCCACTGCACTGTACTCAACCCTTACCCCTCTACTCTGAAATATCTGCATGAATGTGCAAGCAGAGTGGCACCCCCAAAATGCAATCCGATACCCTTGGAGTCCAGCGCTGATTCCTCATTGGCATATAAAGCTTTTGCTGCAGGTATGAAAGCATCTTTCTGAGTCATCTCACGTATTTTGGAGCCCACTGCCTTCCCACTGGGGTCTAGGCCATCCTGGAAAGTTCTTTCATGTGCCCCGGGAGACATGCAGGTCCCCTAAGCCAAATCCGAGAATGTGTCCTTACTTGCCTTAGCCTTCTCGGTTGAGGCCTGGGGTAGTGAATGTCCACATTATTAGACTGTAGAGCTCGGTACCAGCATTCCCCATGGCGTCTGCACCACTCCTCTCCATGATGCAAACATGTCCCTTTCAGGGAGTAAGGATGTAAAAAAGCAGAAAGAACAGCATTTATGTCCCCTGGCATTCAATTTGGGAGAAAATAAGAAATATCTGAAAGTATATTGTCAATTTTTGTTTAAATTTTTGTAAATTAGTATTACTATTGCTGGTTGAACAAAAGGTTATTCTACCTGTGAAGCAAAGCACCATGATTAACATGGTAAAATAATGAGGTTGACACTGTCCTGTGTCCTCTCTCTTGTGGTGGCTCTCCCATTACATTTAAAAACTTTTATAAATCCCACATGTGGAGGCTTTTCTGAAGCTTCCCCATGCTCTGGATGTAGTGGTTAGACTCATGAAGGTTTAATGGAAGACTCAGACATAATTACCTTAAATGGGGGCAGAGAGAGAAGGGGAGAAAATCTCAGCAGCAGCAATTCAAAGACTGGAAATTCCAGCAGATTTTGCACAAAACAAAGTCAGCATCTCTGTGACCTTTGTGTATAGTCTGACTATTAGACCTCTACCGTCTTTGGTTACATGCCATTTAAACTTCCCCAGACATTCGATTAATAAATTGATGAAAATTAATATCAGAAAAGAAACCACATAGCTGAAGCAAAGTCCTATATGTCAAAAGAAAACATAAGAAAGTAAAATAATAAACATATTAAAATCCAAACTTACTAATATTCAAATTTTTTTTTTTCTTTGAGACAGAGCCTCAAGCTATCCCCCTGGGTAGAGTGCCATGGCATCACAGCTCATAGCAACCTCCAACTCCTGGGCTCAAGCAAGTCTCCTGCCTCCACCTCCCAAGTAGCTGGGAGCACAGGCACCCGCCACAACGC
>CAUYQV010159386.1:0-74201 GCA_963574575.1 Galagoides demidoff | reverse complement strand
CATCATAGCTCACAGCAACCTCAAACTCTTGTGCTCAAGTGATCCCCTTGCCTTAGCCTCCCAAGTAGCTGGGACTTACAGGCACCCACAAAAACACCTGGCTATTTTTTAGAGACAGGGTCTTGCTCTTGCTCAGGCTGGTCTCTAACTCCTGAGCTCAGGTGATCCACCTGTCTCTGCTTCACAGATTTCTGGGATTACAGGCGTGAGCCACTGTGCCTGGCCTGTGTCTAATTTATTCCCAACTCTCAGCTCACTGGGTGATGTGGGGGTGGGTAGCCCCAATTTTTCACTATGTCCCAACATAACACCCTGGAGCAGAAAGCCCCTCTCCAAGGCCTTTCTCTGGCTACAAAGACTGTGTGAGCTAGATTCATGCTCTTTCAGCCTCTCCTGCAGCCAGGAGGCCTGGTAGACCTATTCTGGACAGAGAACCAAAGGGGCTTCCAGGGAAGAATGTTCTGCCTGCACAAAGAAAAGGAAGTCAGGTGCAGAGTCACGCACAGAGATCCTTTTGGCTCTCCCAGCCCTGCACCACTTCCTGCCATTGAATATAGCTGAGGTGGCTGGCATTGCAACAGCCACTGTGGGACTATGAGGTGATCCCCTAAGGGAGAACAGTTGAGGATGGCTGAGCAGAAAGACAGAAAGGGCCTGGGTAAGGATGGCATGACTGTGGTACCAAACTCAGGACCTCCTTCTTATGGGCTTTTAAAGTTGTGATACAACTCAATGCCTTTACCCAAACCACCTGCAGCTGAGCACTGGGCTCCTTGCCCTCGGGCCTCCTGACACACAAGAGCTCACACAGCAACCTCAACGTTCAGTGTAAGTTAATGTTGCCAGGACGCCAGAAAGTGGCAGTTTCACTGTCCCAGAACATTGGCCAGTGGGACTCACATGGTCATGGCAGCCACGACTTCTTTAGGCCAGACCTGGTGGCATTTGTCAAGCAGACGTCATTTAAGTGTCTCAGCAACCCTGGGATGCAGGCGCTGTTATGCCTCTGTGCACAGCGCACAGTGAGTGCGGAGAGAGGTAGTGTGTCCAAGGTGACACGGCCTGGCCTGCGTCACTTCCCAGCGGCAGGAGGCTGAGTCAGAGCCCAGACCCCTAACAGCTGACCTCCTCCCACCACTTCCTGGGTATGTTTTGTTTGTGACGAGGCCGCCACGGACTCCCAGCATTCCTGTTCTCCAAGTAATTCCAGAAAAACTGTAAAAAAAAGAGAGAAAGAGAGAGAGGGAACCTAACGTTCCACGTCTCCAATGACACGTCTGTCGCTCACTCCCCAGCAGGCCAACTACTATTTATCTGGGGTCACATTAAAGATGTCAGCTGTAAGTTTTTCTTTCCTGCAGGTAGGCAGTTTCTAAATGAACAAATTACATTTTTTTTTTATCTGAAAATAACACACGAAAGACGTAAAAAAGACAAAAAGTCCAGCAGGTTTACAGTCTTCCCCTTATGCCAATAAACAAGGGGGACAAGACCAGGAGACTGACCCTCCCACATGGAGCTCGCTCGTCAGAGAGGCTGCAGAGAGCCAGCGAAAGGAATTTGGTTCTGCTCAAAGTTGAGTGAAATGTAGAGTCGTTTTCTGGTCTGGGATAAATGTGTGTAATAAATCAGTCTCCTGGAGGGATGAGAGGTGAGTTAGTGCTTCCAGAAACACAACCTAATCTTATATCTTTCACACTGTGAGGTCTCTGTAGAAGAAAAGAAAATGAAATGGAATCTTTTCCACTGCGTTTCAGCAATTTTTTTTTTCTGTTATTGGTACAATCAGAATTCCTAAGAACTGTCTCTGTAAACGTTTTTGGTTTCAAGTGGAAACTCTGATGAATCTCTTTTAAACTCTCAAAGAACACAAAAGGACCATCTGTACAAAACACCCAAAACACTTTTATTTCTCCTTTTTTTTCTTCTTTTTGAGACATAGTCTTATTTTGTTGCCCTCGGTGGAGTGCAACATGTCTCACCCTCCCAAGTAGCTGGGACTACCGGTGCCTGCCACAGCACCCGGCTGGTTTTCCTATTTTCAGTAGAGATGGGGTCTCACTCTTGCTCAAGCTGGTCTTGAATGCCTGAGCTCAAGCAATCTACTCACCTTAGCCTCCCAGAGTGCTGGGATTACAGGTGTGAGCCGCTGATTCCTTTCTTTTTATCATAGAATGAATGCCATTTTCTTCCCAAATTGGATGTTGGTGAGGACAGTCGTATTAATCATTTTTTAACTGTGTACTGCATGCCGAGCATTTTGAAAGCCCCCTGTGTGCAGTAGTTTTTTGCATCCTTACAAAAATTGTTCAAGTTGGTTCTAATATTATCTCCATTTTGCAGATGAAGAAAGATGATGTTGGTTCCTTAGTTGTAACAAATGTACCTCGGTGATGTGAGACCTTAACACCAGGGGAACCAGGATGAGGGGCATACAGGGACTTTCTGTGCCACTTCTCTGGAAGTCTAAAATAATTAAAAATTCATGATTATAAAAAAGGATTCACACTGAAAAGAAATAAGAGTCTACGTAAAACCTTAGGGAAAAATAATCGCTTGTCCTACCTTCTTATTCTAAACATATTCAGTTTCTTTTAAGCCATAAAATAGTTATACATGAAATTCACAGTTTGAAAGCATTCTTGTTCTGCCCTCTTGGGTCCAGAAATGGATGCTGAGTGGCCATGGCCAGTTGATTCAATCGACTCTCTCAGCTCCAGAGTGAGCCAGGCCTGAGCTGACTGGGTCTTGAGATGGTCCTGGATCAGCTGGGTGGGTGCTGAGTGTTTCACAAATGTGAAAGGGAGACGGGGAAGGTGGGGAACATCAGGAAGGGACGGCCCTGAGGCCACAGTGGCAGAGATCAGAAGGATGGGGCTGCCAGCCGAGGAAAGCCACAGCCACTACAACCTGCAACTAGCAGGGACGGACACCCCCCATCCCCGGAGCCCCCGGGGGACTGTGGCCCTGCTGACACTTTGATTTGGACCCAGGGAAATGAACACTGGCTTTCTGGGCTCCAGAATTGTGAGAGAAGCAGCCTCAGTTGGTGTTAGGCACCAAGTTTGGGGTTGTTTGCTGTGACAGCAACAGGAAACTAGTAAAACGTTCTGATGACCTGGGGTGTCCTTCCATACTTCCCCCCCTAGCCAACTAATCTGACCCAGCTATGCGTTTGCATTTTGGAGTAAAATTCTATGAGAATAGCTGCTCCGGTCTACACTTTTCTGCACGATCCCTTTCCTGGCCGTATGGACGGTGCTGCAGTGAACACCCTCGTGTATGTGCTGTGTACTTTCCAGGGGCCTCGAGAGTTACCAGGTCCTAGGCCTTTGTTGGTGACTCAAGGTGGCTTTTATCTCCATGGCCCAGCACCAGGAAGGAGAGCTGGGCTTGCATTTAAAGTATGACAAATCTGTGGGGAATCGCGTACAGCTCACGGGAGTTCCAGTGCGCAGCAAACACACCAGGCATACATCTGCGTCTGTGTTGTAGAGGGGGCCCAGCCCCCAGCCCCCTGCTGTCCCTTCCCAGGGCCATTTATCCCCCAGCGGTGCCTCTATTGCCTGTTCTTGAGCTTCATACACATGGGACCATGTAATACTTTTTTGTGTCTGGCTTATTTTGCTGGACATGACATCTGGGGGTGTCACTCCCCACTATCTGTTTTCAGACGTACGGGCAGTTGCACTGTTTCTGGAGTTTGCTGTATCTAAAGCTGTTGTGAATGTTCTTTGTAAGAGTCTTCATGGACCTCGTGCTTTCATCTCTCAAGCATACATACCTATGGATGAAATTGTTGGGTCATAAGCTCGCTACATGTTTAGTTTTATGAAAACTGACAGTTGGGCAGCACTTGTGGCTCAAAGGAGTAGGGTGCCGGCCCCATATGCCAGAGGTGGCGGATTCAAACCCAGCCCCGGCCAAAAAAAAAAAACTGCAAAAAACCCCCCCAAACCCCAAAAACCAAAAAACTAAAAACTGACAGTTAACCAAAACGAGGGGATCGTCTTATACCAGAAGTGAGTGAGAGTCCCAACTTCTTCGTGTTTTCACGGCAACTGGCATAGACGATTTTCTTGGATTTTAGCTCATCTGGTGGGTCAGGGGTGTCATCTCGGTATCTGCAGTTCCCTGATGGAGACCAAGGCGTGGCAGTTTGCCGTCTGCTTGTTTGTATCTTCATTTTCCTCTTTGAGGCTTTTGCTCCTATTTTAATTAAACGCATTGTCTTCTTTCTTACTGATTTGTGGACGTTCTAAAGCACTATATGTCTTCTGGATATGGAGTCTTTTCTCAGATGCATTTCTCATCTGTGGTTTATTATTTTCCTTTTTAAACTCTATATTTTGACAAACAGAAGTTTTTAATTTTGTTGAAGTTTGATTTATCAGTTGTTTCCTTTTGGGTTTGTGCCTTTTGCAGCTACCCACTGATTTTTAAAGCCATGCTCCCTGATTGCTCTCCGCATTAACAAAGAATGGAGTAGCTAGTTTATTCCCTGCCACCGTCCGTATTACCAGATGCTCAGCCTTTCGACTCCCTCCCAGAGAGACCCCTTCATCCAGGGCTTCGGAGCAGAGGCGTGGGTTCATGACTTTTGGATGACTGGGTGAGATTTCCACCTCCCCTGGAGGGGAGATCCAGTTGGATGAAAATTCTTTGAAGGAAATTTTCCCCTTTATTTTCAGATATAAGAGTCGAAAGTAATTGGGTTTCACTAGAAAAGCGTGTCTTTGAGCTACTGAAGTTTTCAGACACCGTGTCTCTGTTTATAAAATAAACAGTAAAAAGAGGAAAGGGGAGAATGAATTTTAAGGTGATCATTTGCTGGGAAGGGGCAACCAGTGCTGTTTGTATTTCATTGCTATGTAAAGAGGGAAAAAAAAGGGATCCTTAAAACCACCACCCTAAGGAAACAGTGGCAAGTTGTAGAGGGCGGCCTCCTGTGTGTTACCCTGTGATAGCTTCTTTAAGGAGGAGAAAAGGCTGTTACTTAAGACCCCAAAGTTCTCTAATCACAGTGAAGTGGTCCCTCTCCATTACAGGAATGGCCAGCAGAAGGGAACTCGGAAGAAACCTTCGAGGCAATTTCTGTTCTTTTCTTTCCTGTCTCTTTGTTTCTTTCCCCATCTGCTCTGTTTTCTGTTAACTCTGGGCCTCGATTATTTTATCTTTAAAATTGGGGTAATAATAATAATACCTACTGCATAGTGTTGTCCAAGGATCGGGCGGTTTGGTGCACAGCGGGGTCAGCACAGCCCCTGCCCCCGGGTGTGAACCGCTGTGTCACCATCTCATCTTCCTTGTCACCGTCGTTACTGCTGCAGCTTTGTTTCAAGACCCGGCGAACTCTGTCATCTTGGTTTTTTTTTTTTTTTGGCCGGGGCTGGGTTTGAACCTACCACCTCTGGCATATGGGACCAGCGCCCTACTCCTCTGAGCCACAGGCGCCACCCAACCGTCATCTCGTTTCGAAAACCTTTTCAAATTATACACTATACCGATGTGATTTGTCGTGAGCAAATTAATCCCGTACCTTGGAGTTTCGTGGATCATTACGAGGCTGACACGTGACTCAACATTTTCCTGTTTGATCCTGGAACTACTTTCCATCTATAGAAATGAACCAAAGCCACCTGGTTCTGACTCTTTGCAGCAATCAAGCTGTGTTTTAAAAAAATGCTGAATCCCAAAGGCAGGGAATTATTGAGAAGGAGCCAGTAAGTGGATGTTGTCCCCAGACAGGGCAGGCATGGGTGGGTGTCCCGTTTAGTAATGTAAGCAAATCAGAAAAACGTCATCTCCTTCCACTCTTCTATAAGCCAGCAATGAAAGCGAGAAATTTAACCAAGACGTTCGCCTAGGACATTTTACATCTATGGTCTCTCTCAAGTATAAATATTAATGACCTTGATGTGTGGACAGGGGAACTGAACTCAGCCCAATTGTGTGGACTCACAGCCATTTGAGGAGAGTGTGGTAGGACAGTGCCAAAATATGTTGTGATTTACATAAGTAAATTTAGAAAGCTCTTTTTAAAAAAAAAAAAAAAAGACAGAGTCTCACTCTGTTGCCCAGGATAGAGTGCCATGGCATCAGAGCTCACAGCAACCTCAAATTCCTGGGCTTAGATGATCCTCAGTTTCAGCCTCCCGACTAGCTGGGACCATAGGTGCCCACCCCCATGCCCGGCTAATATTTTTCTATTTTTACTAAATATGGGCTCTCACTCTTGCTCTTGAACTTCTAAACTCAAGCAATCCACCTGTCTTGGCCTCCCAGAGTGCTGGGATTATAGGCATGAGCCCCTGTACCTGGCCAAAACCAGCTCTTTTGGTGTGTGAAATCTTCTCACCTAGGAGGCTCCAGCTTCAGAGGTGCTCTGAGCCCAAAGCTTGTTACTCTTCTGAAAGTTTCAGGGCCCTCCTTGGGCCTGGAGAGTACAAAGGTCATAGTGGACCTCTGTGCAGGCTCTGCAGCCTTCCCTTCTTATCTGGGTCATGACATCACAGTTTCCTCAGGGGAGACCCTCTTCCCCAATTTCCTTCCTTGCAGTTGGGTCAGGCTGACTTTTCCCTCCCAGATCGGGGCTGAGCATTTCCCCCATTGCGTTGTTCATCATCCTGAATGGCGGGAGCTACAGCGGGTGCCACTCAGACAGGTCGGCCGGAGTGCTCGGGGATGGGCCAAGGCAGCCACCGCTGCAGTGCCACCCACACCGAGGACTGCAGAGCCTCCAGGTGGAGGAAGGAAGGGGTGAGTCTTGGTGACAAGGTTGAAGCCTTTGGATTCTCCTGCCCTTGAAGCCGCAGTAGCCTTGGATATGCAGCTGAAGGAGCCCAGGCTGTTGCAGCGCTCGGTGTGGACAGTCGAACAGAGGACAGAAGGAAAATTACAGCAATTTCTTATTCATCCTGTAAAGACAATGTTATTAAAAATCAAACATAAAGCATTCAGATAAGCTTGACACCTGTAGCTCAGTGGATAGGAAGCTAGCCACATGCACTGCAGGTTCAAACCCGGCGCAGGCCTGCCAAACAACAGTGACAAATACAACCAAAAAATAGTCAGGTGTTGTGGTAGACACCTGTAGTCCCAGCTACTTGGGAGGCTAAGGCAGGAGAATCAATTAAGCCCAGGAGCTGGAGGTTGCTGTGAGCTGTGATGCCATGGCACTCTACCCAGGGTGACAACTTGAGGTTCTATCTCAAAAAAAAAAAAAAAAGCATTCAGATTATGTCACATTTTAGAGAAAATCCAGGCAATGTAAAACAACCATCCCAAGAGACCCAGAGATGACGGTAGAGAAGGCACTTGGGTGTTGGCCCCAGTTCCAATTCTGCTACCTGCAGGATAAGGATCCCATCCCCTTGCTGAAGTCCAGTTTCTTCAGCTATAAAATGGGGATCATGACACCACCTAGAAGGGTTGTTATGAAGATTGAATGGGTAGTAGTGGTATTAATCAGGCTGGTTGGACCCTGAGTCATCTATTCCTCCATAAATATATGTACTTGTGTGGAAATTTATCATTCATGTGCATATATTTAGGGGGATGAGATGACTCAGGGTCCAGCCAGCCTGATTAATACCACTACTACTAAAATATAATAATATAATGGTAATAATAACAACTGCCATCAATTATTGGCTCTTTCCTGTATCATTTAGCTTGTGCTACATGACAGACTGCCAAGAAACAGCCACTTAAGACAACACCATTTTTTTAACTCTTTTTTTTTTTTTTTGAGACAGAGCCTCAAACTGTCCCCCTGGGTAGAGTGCTGTGACATTGTAGCTCACAGCAACCTCAAACTCCTGGGCTTAAGCGATTCTCTTGTCTCAGCCTCCCAAGTAGCTGGGACCACAGGCACCTGCCACAACACCCGGCTATTTTTGGGTTGGAGTTGTCATTGTTTTTTGGCAGGCCAGGGCTATATTTGAACCCGCCAGCTCTGGTTTGTGTGGCTGGCACCTTAGCCGCTTGAGACACAGGTGCTAAGCCAAGTTTTTAAACTTTTAATTCTATAGCAGTTTGGGCTGGGCTCAGCTGGGTGGTTCTTCTGGTGGGTGGGCTAAGTTGGACATGTGAGTTTGTCTTTGAGTTGGTGGGCAAGCTGGTCTGGGTTTGGGAGACTCTGGCATGGATGGCTCAGCTCTGCTTTTTGTGGCCTCTCACCTCCATAGCAGGACAGCTGGGCTCACCGGCTTATGGGTGAAGAGTTCTAGAGATAGGGAGAAAGACCTTTTGAGGCCTGGACTCAAAACTATTGTTCCTCTAATTTCCATTGGCCAAGTAGTTGCAGACAATCCCAGATGCAGAGGGTGGGGAAGCAGAATTTACCTTTACATGGGAGGGGCCATAACTTCTCTTTTCCAAGGCTGTGAAATCTTGGGCTGTTTTTCTCAGCCCACCTCATTTACCTTGGTCTCCGTTCTAAGCATTTAACATGCACCATCCGCTCTTCTGATCCTTGCAATAATCTTAGGTAGTTAGATTATTGATGTCATTGTTGTTTTTGTGGTCCCCATGGTGTTTGGGGTGTATGGTTTGGGGATTTCAGGGTGTTTTTAGGTGAGCAAGGAGAGGGGGCTGAGATTCAAGCTCTGTAGCTGAGACTGTTCTGCTTACAACCCATGGAGTGCTGTGAATGACTGGGTGTGATACCAGCAGCCCTCATGGTGGGCTCAGGGCTCATTTTCCCTACGGCAAAGTTACCAGTGACAGGACCACTGTGGCCTACGTTTTTCAAAGTGGGGACAGAGGCATAGAGAGGTTGAGTCCAGAGCACACATCTAGAAAGAGGCAAAAATAAAACCACCTATGTTTGATGTCTCTCCTGTGCCCTGGGACTCAGTCTGCACTATCTCCTCTCTGTGCCTGGGGGGCCGACCTGTGGGGGCTGTGTCAGTGGCTTCCTCATCCATCACCCTCTGCTTGGGTTTGGTCAGTAGCAGGCATGGCAGAGGATCAGAGGGAGGGAGGCAGAGGGTCAGGACATGTTTTGTTTCCTGGCCAGCACCTCTACCTGCAGCCACCGGTCTGAGAGACAGCCACACTCGGGCCACCTTCTCTGGAACTGGTACCTGCCCTCGTCTCACCTCCTGCAGATCCGAAGCTGGAGAGACCCCTGTTGTTACGACCTGGGTTTTTTTCACTCCCCCTTGTTCCTTTCCTTAAATTCTCAAATCCCCTTCTTTTAATCTCTTCTACCTGATTCTTACGAGGATCCTGATGAAAATGCCACCTCATTCAGTTTTCTTTATATTTAATATTTATTGAAAATATGAAAAGACTGGAATATTAATGAGAAAACTGCCAGGTGACACCCAAAGCTTGAAGGATGAAATCAAGAGTCTAAGATCAAAATAGGGCAAAATGAGGCCGTCTCCCTGCCGGTCAGAAGGGGAGGGCCTGTTTCTGTCTGGATGAACACCAACCCTTGAAGACTGTTTCTGAGTTATTTCCAAAGAGCTTGAATTGCATTTTAATTAGTTTGCCTCGAAATTAACATACTTCACTTTTTCTTGAGCCAGGTCCTAACTTTTCAACGTATCTCATTGCAAGGAAATGCTTCCATAAATCAGGGTGAGCGTGGCACTGGGGAGTGAAGGAGATATTTATCTATGGGTGTTTTATATTCTCATCTTGTACAAAACTTTAAAAATATCTTTACAAGAGGCATATTCCAGACTGGCAACCAATGAATCCCCTGAGGGCGTCCTGAGAGCTGTTTCTCTGTTCCCAGATGATGGGTCACAGCCAAGTTCACCTGTTTATGCCAGACTGTGGGTAGAGGGGGAGAAGTCAGGGCACACCTGGGCTCCAGCCCAGGCTCTGCCACTCACTGGCCGTGTGGCCTGGCATAGGTTATTTGGCCTTCTTGGGCTTCAGTTTCCTTATGTGTAAGTTAAACCAAGGGATCAAAGAAGCAGCACAGAGAGAAAAACTCCCCAAAGTTCTCGGGCTCCCCCTCACTTCACACTCCAGCCACCGTATTTTCCACCAGTTGGTCTCTGGCTGGGACTTCAGCATCTGTAAAGCCCCCCCGACTCTCAGATCTGTACTGACTACTAAGACAGACTTGGAATAACAAAGGGCCATCCACAGAGCTGAATCTTCCTGGGGAAATGGTCAGGAGGGCTAGTTTGCAGAAAAACTGAGATGATGTCTTGGGAAAGAGCACCTTCAAACTTGAGTGTAGATTCTGACTCTTATCTCTTGCTCATTAAGAATCAAGGGAGAAGCAATATCTCTCCCCTGCTGCGCCCTTGCCTGGATTGTGGGATGGGAGTAATAACAGCTTTCTCAGAAAACCGCCAAGAGGGTTTAGTGAGATGCAGCGCACTGCAGGCCCTCCGCCATGGCCCAGAGCACCGAGTAAGTGCTGAAAGCTTCGCAGGAAAAACTTTGAAAAGAGAGGTGAGAAGACAAGAGTGTTGCTCCTGTGCTCAGTAGGCGCTCCCTGGGCTCCTGCCTAGTGCCTTACGTTCTGTAAAAGGAGATAGAAGCTGCCAGGAGAGGGCGGGAGGGGAAGGGGAGTGATCTCCGGATGAGCACGGGGCTTCCTCCTGGGGTGAAGACATGTCCTGGAACCAGAGAGTGGCGATGGTAGCACAGCCCTGTGGAGGTGCCAGAGGTCACTGATGGTAAAGGTTATGTTGTGTGTATGTTAAAAAGAAATAGTCACCATCACAGTGGGAGCTGCAGAGGAGCATGTTCTGTTGTGAGTGCTGGGGTTGGTCCGTCTGTGCAGGCTGGCGTGGGCATAGAAGGGGGTGTGGAGGTGCCCGTGTGAACAGAGAACGTCCTAATGGCAGGTGACGGACCTGGATGGAACGCTCACTGCACGTGGTGTGTGGAGGTACCTGTGTGAACAGAGAACACCCCGACGGCAGGTGAGGGGCCTGGATGGAATGCCCACTGCACACGGTGTGTGGAGGTGCCCGTGTGAACAGAGAATGCCCTGATGGCAGGTGAGGGGCCCAGCGAATACTCACTGCACACACTGTGTGGAGGTGCCCGTGTGAACAGAGAATGCCCTGACGGCAGGTGAGGGGCCTGGATGGAATGCTCATTGCACACAGTGTGTGGAGGTGCCCATGTGAACAGAGAACATCCCAATGGCAGGTGACGGACCTGGATGGAACGCTCACTGCATGTGGTGTGTGGAGGTGCCCATGTGAACAGAGAATGCCCTGATGGCAGGTGAGGGGCCCAGCGAATACTCACTGCACACGGTGTGTGGAGGTGCCCGTGTGAACAGAGAGCACCCCGACGGCAGGTGAAGGGCCTGGATGGAATGCTCATTGCACACAGTGTGTGGAGGTGCCCATGTGAACAGAGAACGTCCCAATGGCAGGTGACGGACCTGGATGGAACGCTCACTGCATGTGGTGTGTGGAGGTGCCCATGTGAACAGAGAATGCCCTGATGGCAGGTGAGGGGCCTAGTGAATACTCACTGCACACGGTGTGTGGAGGTGCCCGTGTCAACAGAGAATACCCCGACAACAGGTGAGGGGCCTGGACGGAACACTCACTGCACACAGTGTGGTCCTTAGAGACAATGTCATCTCTTAAATCCACACATGAGCTACTCTGAAGTCAGGGTCCACTTTCTGTCCCTTTCACATCTGAGGGCCACGAGGCACAGAGAGGGGAAATAACCCTCCGTGGGTCCCAGAGCCAGTCCTTTGCGAGGCTCTGGGACCTCTGAGCCAGATCTATTCAACGGGGATCTGTTGGGGGTGTTACTGAAGAGAAGGGACCCTCGGTGGGGCTGTGGGTGGGGGTCCCAGAGCCAGGTCTGGGGTGTCAGAACGTTGGCAGTTCTCCTCTTGAGGGAAGTGAGGACATCACCTCCCTTTCTTCTTCTGAGATGAAAAACCCGGTCCAGAACGAGGCCGAGGATGAGGGGTGAGAGGACGTGGCCAGGGCTTCCCCGCCCTCCTCCACACAGACCATGGAGACCGGAGCTCTCTCTCTCTGGGCCCCCCATGTGTTAGGGAACAGGGGCAAAATCACTTGCCCCAGGGCAGACCCTCAGAGACGGGGGCTAGAATTTAGATTCCAGGCTGACGGAGGCAGCACTTTTGACTCTGCTGAGACACTCAGCATCCCCTGTCTCACACCAAACTCACGTACACGCCAAGAAGAAATGTACACACAGAAAATGTGGAGACTGCTCATGGTGACAACGTCCACAAAGAGGCGTCCATGTGCCGCCCGCCACTCCCGCCTGTGTGGACGCATAAGCCTGTGGAGTCAGGGTTGCACTAAGTAGACTTCTAATTTAACATTTTATTTGTATTTCAGATTAGTTTATTTTGGGAAAATGATTTTTAATACCTGCTGGGCTGGCACCTTCCTGGGGGAGCCTATGAGATCAGCCACTGGGAAGATGTACAGGGACAGTCACAGCCCCTGAAGCCACCACCTGCTCCCTTCTGGAAATGAGGACTTTTCTTTTATCCAAATGAAAGGGGGCCTGAGCAGAGGCCAAAGGGTATTTCTGCTGTATGGAGAGAATCGGGCTCAGGCCCTGGAAATGGACGCACGCCTTTACCCAAGGCCCCGCCTTGCAGGGCCTGGCCAGACCTCAGGGCTTGTGGCTGAATCCCATCTTTCAGGACTTGGACCAGGGAGGAACTTCTCCTCAGAGTGGGCCTGGGACACTTCTGGGGCTGGGGGGCTAAGGAGATGGCTGTGCAGCCCAGAGGCGGCATTGGGAAGATTTCAGTAAAAGGAGCTGAACGCTGGCATCCAATTTTTCTCAGATACTATGAGCCCTAAAACTTTAAAGGAGGCAGACGGAACAAACGCCAGAGGACATTTGGCTACAAAGAAGATGTTCTGAAATGCCCTTTGGAATGTTCTGGTAAAACCCAAACTGGGGCAGGTCCAAAGCAACTCTGGACAGAGTCCTCAGCCGCTTGGATGCCGCAGATTCCACTCACCCTGAGTACACCTGGCCGAGGTCCTGTCTGCTACAACACGGGGAAAAAAAATTTACCCCAGTGATGGGTCAGGGTAGGCGTCTCCTACACCAACAGCTGATTGTGAAGACACAGTTTCACCGAGTCTCCATATTTCCAAGACTAAACAGGAGAGCTGGGATGACACTGTGTTCTCTCCTCCTGCTCACAGCTCTGCAGGGCAGGTAAGATGCTATTGCTCCAGGGAGGCCAAGCCCAGGGAAGGGACCCACATGCAAGCTCCAGACCAGCGGCAGCCAGACCCCGTGTGACCAGGAGCAGCCTGCTGGGCCGGCCTCCCTATGGACAGGGAGCGTCTGAGAGGAAGAATCCACATTCCGTAGGCTCCTGGCTTACAGGATATAACTATTCCCACGTTATGTCAACTCCTTTCTACTCTCAAAACTTGACTCCCCCTCCCTCATTGGCAGGCATTGATTTTATCTCCGTGTTTGCAGAAGAGGCAGAGGCCACGTTAGGAGGCCATCTTCCAGGTGTGCTAGCAAGGCGCTCTGCTGAGCTGTGGGATTATTTCTATTTTTGAGACAGAGTCTCACTGTATCTCCCCAGGCTAGAGTGCTGTGTCATCATAGCTCACAGCAACCTCAGAGGTTCAAGTGATCCTCCTGCCTCAACCTCCCGAGGAGCTAGTACTACAGGTATCTGCACCCTATGTCCAGCTAGTTTTTTAAATTTATTTTTGTCTTTATTATTTTTTCTGAGGCAGAGTCTCACCATGTCACCCTTGGTAGAGTCTGTGGTATCACAGCTCATAGCAACCTCCAACTCCTGGGTTTAGATAATTCTCTTGCCTCAGTCTCCTTAGTAGCTGGGATTATAGGTTCCTGCCACAACACCCGGCTATTTTTTATTGTTGTTGCAGCTTGGCCGGGGCTGGGTTTGAACCACCACCCTCAGTATATGGGGCCGGCACCCTACCCACTGAGCCATAGGCGTTGCCCTAGTTTTTTTGTTTTTAGCAAGAGACAGGGTCTTGCTCTTGCCCAGACTGGTCTTGACCTCCTGAACTCAGCAGATCCACCCACCTTGGCCTCCTGGAGTGCTAGGATTACAGGCTGAGCCACGGTGCCCAGCCCAGGTACGTTATTGGTCCATTCCCCTGTCCGTCCAGTGGAGCCCGTGTCTCTGTCCAGCAACTGTGGACCTGATCACGTGACCCACTTTGACCAAAAGAATGTCACAGAACTGACAGAGCCCAGTTCCAAGCGGTCGCTTTACCGGTCTCTGAGTTCCTGCTCCAGCTCTGTTCTGCTCGCATCCGCTGCTCCCGTGGCTTGGATCCGGAACGCAGGCAGCGACCCACAGTGGAGCCCGCTGAGCCAAGCCACAGCCTGCAATTGAGAAATCAGTCATTAGTATAAGCCGCTGAGATCCTGAAGTTTGTGATCATCCCAGCACCCCGGGACCAGGCACAAATCCGCACCCACCAGCACCTGCTCGTCGCCCCTCCTCACTTCTCAGGCCCGGCTCCCTCTGGACTCCACGTCCCACCTTCCTGCACCTTCTCAGGAGCCTTAACTGTCAAGTATCTCTTCCTTTTCCCTGTATTCCCCTCACTAGATCCCTCTCGTCATTTGAACACAATAAGCTCCTTCTGGCTTCCACTTGAGATGTAGAAAACTGGCAAGGGTCACACACGCCCTACCCAGAAGGAAAAGCCAAATAACTTAGCAGAGTCATAAATTAAAAAAAAATTGGTTCGTGGGGAATCTATGCAGTGCTTCAAAGCACTTGATTTGGGACGAGTTTGAGAATTTAATTGTGAGACCTGGTGTGACCACAGCTCTGACAGTCACTCCAGAAGAAGAGGCCCAGACTTGCTCTGGGGTGGACTCAGTGCTGGGGTCAGTGCACAGCTCCCTAAGGCGAGCGCCTGGAGGTGGCTGCAGGGGTGTTCAGCAGTGAGTCTGTAGCGCTTCTTTTGGTATGAGTCACAGAACTTAATAGTCTGACCTCCTACGCCCCCTTGTTGCCCGAAGCTAATGGGCCTGTCTGCCCACAGCTATGTTCTGGTGGACGTGGGCTCTGGGTTTGCTGTGATAACGTGTCAACTCACTGACACCGTGGGTGGGAGCCACGTGTTGTCTGCTCCATCTGCCAACCCAGCTGAGTGTCCACCACGCTTGTCCCAGCTTTCTGTGGGGTCCCAGCTCTGCCATGTCCCCCCCACCCTGCCGCTGCCACCTGAGCTCAGGTGGACCTCTCTGCTCCTCAGGCTATTCAAGGTGTGAACGGCCAACATCTCTTCAGTTTGCCCCGTGGACACAGACTTGCACCCCCCCATCACTCCCTCAGCAGGAATCGTGATCCTCACACCTCATCTCTCGAGTTCCTAACCTTTGTCAAGGTCAACAATTTCCCTGCACAGGAAGACTTTATTGGCACCTGTTTCTGCCACTGGACAGAGCTGGAAAGGGCCGGAGGTCGCCTGTTCTTGCTGGCCACAGGCAGCATGAGGTTCACGCACAGCACTCAGAAAAGCTTAGAAGCCGAGTGTGCTGGGGGTGCCCAGGACCTGTGACCCATTAGCAGCACCCAGAGGGGTTGTGCATGTGTGACAAAGGCTGTGTCAAGTTGAGGTCGATGGGGCACGTGTGGGAGAGTCCCACAGGCCACACCTGCCTGCGGGGGGCTCTGGGGCTGGAGCACCTGGGTGTGAATGTGGACTGTCGCCTAGTCTGCTCTGCAGCCCTGGGGAGGCGACTGCCCTCTGCAGTTCTGTGCAGGCTCCTGTGCGAGGTGACGGGTGGTTGGGAGCTCTGATGAGCTGCCACAGGCTGGCAGAGGGAGAGCTACTGACACACAGCGTGGGCACCGAGTGTCCTCTGAACAGGACTTGCTTCCGAGAGCTGGGGCCCTCCCACGCAGGGCCCGCACCTTCCTGGGTGGGGCAGTGTGTGAAGTCACTCAGATGAAAGGGCCTCGTGGGAGGAGCGTCCAGGAAGATCAGTCCCAGCTCTGCAAACCCTCTGTGGAATGAGGTGTGGGGAAAACAAACAATCACAGGTGATGCAATGTGCCCTGGAGCCCAGGATCCTCCCGCTGTGGGAAGGGCAGCCGCAGCCCTCTCTGATCAGAAGGGGGAATGTGGGTTCCCTCTTGGCTCTGATGCTGTAAAGATCTGAACCCAGAGGTGATGGAGATGGGCACAGACGTGACCGTTCAATGTGGACTCCGTGGAGGCTGCGTGAGAATTGGCCTGTGGTTGTGTAAAATACCACAGGTGTGTGAGAAAACAGCGTGGCTGTAGTTTAGGAAATTTGAAACACATAAAATCTGATCCCGAAATCTGACTTGGAAGAATCTAATTTACACAAACAATAAGCACCGGGTGTCACAACACGGTGGAAGGGGATTCACCGCACGGCGGGTGGAGGCAGGTGACGGGAACCTCTGTAATCAGGGGACTGTGGTGGGTCAGGGCTGCCTGTGACGTGGAGCAGTGCGGTCATGACACCAGCACGAAGCCTGAGCTGCAGATGGGTCGGGATGTCCCAGGAACCTGGGGAAGAGTTCGGACAGCCCTGCTCAGGGGGGCTGGAGGTGAGAGGAGTGAAGTCTGGCGAAGGCAAATTCTGGAAGTGTGGAGAAGGCCAAGGATGCTCATTCCTGTAAGGAGAGAGACTGATCCTGGGGGTGGTGTGGAAAGGAGCCTTGATGGTCAAGCACATTAGTGTGGTTGATAATTTGGAGGGTGGGAACGCGTCTGTTGGACAAAAAGAAAATTGAATTCTGTCACCGTGGGGCCCCTTTGTTCCTCCCACTTAAGGTTCCCTGAATGTGTCCCCTGCCGCCTTTGACAATACGAGTAAATGGCGGCCACCAGACCATGTCATTTAAGAGGCAATGTCCATGGGTGGTGCCTGCGGCCCAAGGAGTAAGGGCACCAGCCCCATATACTGGAGGTGGTAGGTTCAAACCTGCCCAAGCGAAAAACTGCAAAAAAAAAAAGAGGCAACATCCAGCGTAGCCTGAGACTGAAGTTTTCCAATTCTCTTCACAGCAGCTGGGATTTGAATCGGTGTAGGGCACCTCCTCCCTTCCTGGCTTCAGGTTTTCCATAAGTAAATTCCCTTTCAGTGCTGTTTAATTTTTTTTTTTTTTTTGCATGGTTTGCTTTTGTTTGTAACAGTGGTTATTTTTAGTCCTGTGGCTCTAATTGGGACCTGACGTGTGACATCGAGAGTGAGGACAGTCATTCTGCACCATCTCCCTCATCATAACCCGACAAGCTTCAAACAAAGAGAAACAACAAAGAGATTCCTGGGCCTGGCGGGCGGGTCTGGATCCCAGTGTCGGGTGGGGTGAGGTTCCAGTGACTGTGTCTGCTGTGCACCCACCTGGAAGGCTCCGTCCCTTCTGTGCACAGAGGCACGAGTGACATCACTGTTTATCCCTGAAAAGAAAAGGAAGAGAAGAAAAAGTAGCAGGGAGCACCGAGGCGTTTCCATGCAAGGGCAGGGTGAGCAGAGCCCTGGGCAGAAGCTAACGTGGGTGGGGTGGGGGACAGGAGCCGGTCTTCCCTGAGGCTGGACACGGCCCCCCGCCAGGTTTGGACACTTCCTGAGACTCTTCCCTGACAGGCTCCTGTGGGCTTCAGCAGTCCCCAGGAATGTGGAAAATGAGTGTAGTTCAGGAGAAAAAGGCGTTTCTTTGTCTTTTCCAGATTTCTCCTATTTCTTATCAAAATAGTTAAGGTGTGACACATCGCCAATGAGAAGCGTTATTAGCAGTCTTATTATAGAGACGGAGCTGTTTGGATGCTCTGATTTCCAGCAGTTGTGTACACGCCGGGCAACCCACACACTTCTGCACACGTTCCATTCGGGAAACCTTTTCTTATACGCATTCCCTGCAGTGGGGCAAGCTGGTTTTACAGTGACTGCTGCCTTCTGGGGTCCCAGGAGCACCGTGTCAGGTGGTTTTATACGTTAAGGATAACATTTTATTTGCTACACCAGGATTTATTTAATCAATCTCATACTTTCTTGGACTTTTCAGGCTGTTATTGCTGCCAAACTTACTTTTTGCTTTTTAGTATAAATAACAATATAATGTTAAGGATGTATATAATGCCTTCTTTTATATTGGTTTATATTTAGTAATAATATTTACAAATATTACGTGTCCTGTATTTATGATGTCATTTTGATAAATGTTTATTATTGTTTATATACGTTAATCCCCAGAAGAGTTACTAAGACAAAAGGTTCACATATTTAAAATATAAAATGTATATTATAAAAACTTATATGATAAAATCAATACATGGGCATTGTAGAAGATTTAGAAATCACACGTTGTAGATATTAATGTGAAATTGACTTGCTCCAATCAAATAACTATTATTACCTTGGTTCCAGTTATTTAGTCTTGTGTTTCTACAATTTTACGAGGGCAGGAGTTCATCCCATGCGCCCTTTTCTCACCTCATGGGACACGAATATTTGCTAATTTTTAAATAGTCTTCAAATCAACTTAATTTTTAATGGCTGCATAACATTATTCATGTAGATGTATCGTAATTTCATCGCACAACTCCTGCATTTATTTGCTTCCAGTTATTTCTTTTATCATTTATAAAAATTTCTCAGTAAAGATAATAATTCCAGCATCATTTCCACAAGATAACTTAGAAAAAAAAAAAGTGTGTGGTTACTTGCAAAACTTGCCAAATACATTGTTACATTTCGTACCCAAAAAGCTGTCTGAATTTGTAACACCTTTGCTGTCCCTCAATAATTTTTAAAAACCCTCTTCTTATTAATTTAAGGCAAAAAGTAACCATCTAATGTTAGTTTTAATTTGCACTTCTTTGATTACTAGTTAGAATGATTTTTTTTTTTAGATGTTTATTGGGCATTTCAACTTTTTCCTTCAAGCCCTACTGCAGTTTTTTCTTTTGGATTTTTGAGTGTTATTTATGTATTTGGGAGAGCATTTCCTTTGCTAAACTTCAGGCTTTCTTAACGTATTTGTTTGTAGATTAATTTAGTTTTCTAACTTTTCACCAGAGAGATGTATGAAATCGTATGTAGACGTTTTTAAGTGTACGAACTCTCGGTCTTTTTGCTGACTGGTTTTATACTACGAAGGTCCTTTTAAACTTAAGGTTCCAGGCCTTACGTGTAATTTTAAGTGTTTTAATATTTTGGTGACGTTGTCGGAATGAAGATTGTGAAGTGAAACCACAGCAGTACATGAAGAAGAAGATCGATTGTCCCAGAACCGCTTATCAAGTAATCCAGCTCTTGTCCACGTGAAAGTGTGGCTTCCCCTTCTGTGCCAAGTTCTCGGTGGGCTGTGCCTGTTTCTGGGACTGTGCTGCCTCTGCCTCTCGTTCCCTGGGCAACTCTGCATGTTTCTTAAACTCCTTGACTAGTCCCTTATTTTTCTCATCTGTGAAATACATTTTTTTTTGACAGTTTGAAAATAGGATAAGCTTTTTCTTCTTATCTGACCGAGTTCCGCAGCCCTGGGTCATTGCTGCCATCTTTGAGCGTTTCATCTCTGTTCTGTGTCGCCGTACAAGAAGCTCGTGAACCAGGCATGTGGTCCCTGCTCTGGGGATGACCACGCGGAGAGTCTGGAAACTCAAGCAATTTGCCCAGAAGCAAGTGGAAGGACTCAGGTACTCACACTGGCTGTTTCTGACCTCAGAGTCTGTGGGTTTAACCCGTTTTGTTTTGTACAACAGAACATTTGGGTTGCATTTGAGTTGGCTGCTCTCCCATGGAGGTGCCCACTGAGGGTCTGTCCCCCTTAGAGCCTCAGGGGAGGTCAGCTGCCAGGAGATGCTGAGAGGCAAATGCAGGCTCTGCACTGGCCTGTTCCACCACACCGTGTCCTGGTGCCCAGCTAAGGAGGTGGCCCAGCAGGGGTTGCTCCTGACATCCCCTCTGAGTCCTACATTTCCCCTACGGCTTCCTTCCTGCTTCCTAGAGCAGTCTTAGTGAGGAAATCGAGGGAAACTTGTTTTTCTTAGCTCTTGGGTCTCTTGAGCAGCCTTAGCAAGAGGCAGCCCCATGTGTTACCCCATCTGTGAGACGACCCCAGCATAGCGCTGGATGCCTAGACCGGGGCCCTTCGTGGGCCCAGTCCCAGCCTGGTGGCTCCCTAGTCATGCAGCTGTTGGCCACAGTCTTCACAGCCCTGGGCTTGGCCTTTTGGTCTGAACTCGGGGCTTGGTGGGAGCTCTCAGGACCACAGGCATCCCCGCGTGGAGGGTACTGAGATGGCCTATCGGAAGCACCGTATAAACAGCAACTCTGACAATTTTTACTTGTCTGTGGTTAGTACCAGCTGGAGTTTATTTTTAAATGCCAACCACCAGCTAAAAAGTGCCAGATAAACCCTGTTGGCCCCTGTAGGAGGAAGGATGGTGACTAGAGGGTCTCACGTGGCTGGATGCCCCTGGGCCTGGCCTGGGCCCCTGTCCTGTGGGAGCTGGACAGCACCCTCTCACAGGGACACTGACTGCTCCTGTGTCCCTCATGCCAATTGCCATCTGTTGCCACTTGTCCTCACAACCGGGAAGTAGGTGTGATTCTAACCGAGAGGACGGAGCCAGGTTCCTGGATTTAGAGCTGGGCTGGGGTTCTCTGAGCTCACACATCCCTGGTTGACCTTCTATGAAATGGGAGTTGGCTGACACAGCTCCCTCCAGTGTCAGGGGGTCACTGGTGCTGGCCTGGAGCAGCAGGCCAGCAGAGTCACATCCCGTAGAAATTTGCACCATGTGGCACTGGGGCCACCGGCACAACCACAGCGTCTGCCTTTGTGCAGAGCAGCTGGAGCCAGGGGCACCCCAGTCCCCTGTCCTCTACCCAGGGGCACCCCAACCTCTGTCCTCCACCCAGGGGGCCAGAGGAGGGAGTCTGTCCCTGGGGGGCCACCCTGGCTGCAACAGAAGCCGCGTTCCCTGTGGCAAGGGGGCTGGGCTGATACCAGTGTGTTGGGCGTCCCTGGTGAAAACCCAGTGGCCATGCCCCAGTCCAAGATAGAGTGACCAGGTCTGCAGACGTCTGCCCCTCAGGGACGTCTGTTTTCCTCCCCGTCTCCCTCCCAGTCTCTGTCTCTTCCCCGTCTCCCTCTCTCTGTCTCACTCTGTCTCTCTCTCCCTCCCTCCTTTGTCCCTCTCTCTACATCTATCTTTCTCTCTCTGCCTCTCTCCTTCTCTCTCTATTTTCTGTCCCTCTTTCCTCCTCTGTGTGGTCTCTGTCTCCCTAACTCTCTCTCCTCCCTCTCTCTGTCCCTCTTTCTAAGCAGGGACAGGCCCCATCTTCCACCAAAGCCTGGCAGTGAGGCCTGCTGTCGAGGCAGGAGGCTCCCCAGGCAAACTGTGGCCACGGAGTCCACACCCAGAGGTGGCAGCTTCTCTATAAGTCTGTGGCCAGTTTGGAGGGCTTAGACCCACTCTGTGGCCCCTACACATGGGGAGAATTGTCCTCTAATCCTAGCTGACGGGCTCACCTTTGGCTATGAACTGGACAGAGGGGACAGTGATGGGAAAGCTTTCAGTTTGCTCAGAGTGGTCAGTGCAAGGACACATCAGTGTAACAAATAAATATAAGGAGGGTACTGTCCACGTACTCAGCTTTTACTGCGGCTGCTGCAGCCTCTGTCTCTGCCCAGCTCAGTCTCAGAAAACGTCCCTCAAGGCCTGGCCCAGGCAGCGTGGCCTCAGATGGGGCTCTGAAATTGCTGCACGCTGATGGGATGCCTTTACTTTGAGCTTTTCTACTTTCTGAAAATCTTTTCTCAGGAAATACCGAACTAGAAGAGAACAGGCAATGAAAAAAACTCTTTATCATTTTAGTAAGGAGTTTTTTTTGGTTTTTTTTGGGGGGCCGGGTTTGCACTCACCACCTCCGGTGTATGGGGCCGGCACCCTACTCCTTGAGCCACAGGCGCTGCCTGCAATGAGTTTCTTTTATTAATAGACGTTTTTTTTTTTTTTTTTTCCCAGAGAAGTAGTAGGTTTACAGAAAAATTGGGCAGCAACACAGAGTTCTTGTCTCTTTCTGTGTCTCCCCTGTGGCAGGTCTGTGACCGGCTGCCACGTGGGTTGTTGGTTACGATTATTAAGAACTCGAGTCTACAGTTGACATCAGGGTTCATCTTGGTGTTGGATGTTCTATAAGGTGTAAGGATCTGTGCCCACCATTGAGGCACCACAAAGAATAAGTTCCCTGCACCAACAGCCCCGTGAAGCCATGAAATTTTAGAGCAATTTTCTCAGAAACAGGGCCGTCCACCTTTCAGAGCTGTCTAAATGACGGGCGTTGGAAAGCCCAGTGAATGTGCAAGTAGGGACCCACTTACACCCGACTCTTAAATGTGACCGCCTTAGAGACTCTGCGGTCTGAAGGTGGAACTTGGTGTAGGGAGGGGTGGAGAACGTTAGGGCCCTCACCTGGGCTCTCAGCACCACCAACGCCACTGGCCACTGTGCCGTTTCTAAAGAAGGTAGAGCCTGAGGGGCGGTGGAGGGAGACAGTCCTACTGCAGGGCCGTTCCCCACTGCTGGCCACGGGAAGCCATGGTTGTAGGATGTGGGTCCTGTTGACTCTGGAGCTGTGTTGCCACATCCGGGACCGTGTGGCCATGCGCACACTGAGGCTGGCATGTCCCTACTCGGGACACAGTGGCAGCTCTCAGGCCTCTGCACATGCTCACCCGTGTGTGTCCTCCCTACCTGGGCAACATCACTGTGCAAACGGACCAGGAGCAGCCTTTGTCCCCAGAACCCAGAGATAATAAACAGCTCTCTTGCTTTCTGGGGACTCACGTGAAGCCAGCGGGTAGCCTGGCAGATTCCCCTGAGCAAAGCACGTTCTCAAGTCTGTACTGTGGTGTCTACTGAACATGACCCCCCGTGGCCCCGGGAGCTCAGAGGCTGATGCTGGCTCTGGCCTCTGTCCTGGGGGAGACGCTCTGAAGTGGAGGGTCCCCAAAGGCATCTGTGTGTCACATCTTTGCACGCTTGATTTATTTGCTCTGATTCATCATCTTCTTTCTGAAGGTGGGAGCTCGGTGGCGCTGTGGGGGCCAACAATCCCCTTTCCTGTCTGTGAGCAGGTGGGGCAGATAACTTCCAACCTCCAAAACTCCCAGTCACTCCAAAGACGCCCCTTTGCCATCTTCCCTTCTCCTGTTCCTCGGCTTTAGCGTTGAAGTATAAAAAGCACTGATTCATGCATAACACCTCCCCGAGAACGTGACAACAGACTCATCATCTGGTCTCTCCGACTGCCGAAATCTGACATTGAGGGGCACATCTGGGCCTGCTGGGAGCTGCTCCGGCCACCGACACAACTCTAAACAGACTCAGATTTGGTTCCCCGACTGTACTACCCTGCGTTTGTTCTTCCAGCTGAAATCGTCCCGACTTTTTTTCTCTTTTCATTTTATTAGGTTAATAAAACTTGGTTTCTGAGCACTTGGCTGCCCCAGGAGGGCAGTCGGCCCCACGTCCAATGCATCGAGTCCCGATGAGTGGGCTGGAGGTCTTGGCCCGTCTGTTCCAGAAGCTCTCTGTGCCTTGTAAAGGTGAGGCCCACGGGCCGCACTGTATATTTTGTCTGCTGGTTTCCCAGATTCTCCTGCCAGCTCCACTGTCACTTCGCGGGATTTATTTCAGGCTGCCAGCACCACCAGCCGCTCCTCTGCGGCCAGGCCGGCCTCCCTCGCCCGGTCTGCTCACCCCCACACACCCGGTGCCGTAAAATAAAGTCTGCAATAAAACCAAGTAGAAATGTGTCGATGCTGCATTTTAGAACATTCCAGCAGAAGGACTGTGGGAAATGCCTTCGTTTACACGGAAGAGAGGAACTCCGTGAGAGTGGGGGGTAACACAGTCGGGGAAGGCACTGCTGGTAAGAAGAAATAGTCTGGTGTATAAAATAAACAAATAGCACAATGCGTTGTGTGTGTATGTTTATTTCATACCTGGTTTATTTTTTGGTGTTTTAGAGAAAGACCAGTGAGAGAGAAAAGTGGCCGTCACTTGCCTTCTGGGCCCAGGACCAGGCATTCCTCTTTTCCAGCCCCCAGGTTCTTGCTCTCTCTGTCTCTTTCTCTCTCTCTGTCTCACCAGGCTGTCAGCCCCTTGCTAGATCTAGGCTTGGGGCCATGGCAGCCACAACATGGTTGAAAACTAGAATCTGAATGGCCAGGAGCCCAGGGAATATTTATCATTAGCTCAGTGGCTGAGGGACTGGAGACTGGGTGGCCGAGAGGTTTGGAGGGTCAGGGTGGTTGCTGGGCTATGGGGTCCCTGGGCCAGCGGCCACCCAAATATCCACACAGCAGCCCCGGTGAGTAGTGTGCTGGGTCTCTGGCTTGAGCCCCCAGACAACACTTTCCCTTTCTGTTAACTCGCGCCGTCCCCATACACATCTCTGCAGGGAGCCGAGGCTGCACCGGAGCGCTCTTCCTCCCGTCTTTCCTGCCGCCCCCTTGGCGTAGAAGGTTGTGCCCACTCCTTGTGCAGGTGGAGGAGTCAGCCTGGTCTTGAACGGGTCTCTTTCAAAGTTCCCGGCACTGCCTGTGTATTGTGTCATCCCAACGCCCCTTGAAGACCCTGCCCAGACGACTGGCTGGGATTTGGGGAGGTTTGTTAGATCCCTGGGACGTGAGCAGGAGAGTTGGTGCCTCCCAGGCTGTGGGGGAGCAGTGGGTGGGCATAGCAGCCCCTCTTCTGCAAGGCCCTTGCACTTGGAGGATCCCAGGGAGGTTTCTTAGCCTAGTGAACCCGCCCCTTCACCTTCAAACTAAAAGGTGGTGGCTGGTGGCACAGATGGCTTGGTGCTTGCAGCGGTCATCTGCTGACCCATGAGCAGGGCCCAACCAGCATCACTCTCCTCCCACCACTCTGGGCAGCAGCCCCCAAGTGTCCACATGCCCCAGACTTGCTCCCCAGCTTTCCATGCCCTCGTGGGGTGCAGTGATGCCAAAGAATTTCACAGTCCACACATGGGTGGCCCTAAACAGCTGCTTCCACTGGGGCTTGGAGGGAGTAGCCCACTTCCCACCCCTGGAAGACCCCAACCAGGGCTGGCTTTTGTAGGTCCCCAGACCTCCAGGTGCTTGGAGTGCCTCCGTCAGAACCCCCCTTCTCCCTGCTCCCCCACATGCCCCTCTTACCCCGCACTAGCTGCACAGTAGATTATCTTCCAAAAATATACTCTGAAGGGTTTTTGTTTTGTTTTGTTTTCCCTACTTGACACTCTTGAATAAAGTAGGCCATTTATCTTTCAGGCAGAAGAATTTCAACAGTTAAATTGGGCCGTGCAGGCCCATGTGCGGAGGTGGTTTTAAATAGTTTTCGTCTTGGGCCCATCACCGTCCAGCTCCCCCTACGTTAAGCAGCCTCCTGCCTCTAACTGATCCCCCAGCAGCCACCCCCACCCCTGGATCCAGCCCACCTCCAGCCCCTCATACTGAAAGCAGCATTCATGCCCCGGCCGTGTGTTTGTTTAGACTCGGCCTCTGTTAGTCCATGTTAAATGCAACAGAATGGAGAAAAATGTAATTCTCTGCCGGCTTTTGATCAAAGAGAGGACTTTAAAAAAAAATTCAAGATGGATTTCTGAAGGACAGTGTTGTACACATTCTGTGTGTTTCTGAGCTTCAGTGTTTAGCTGATTTGGGGGAAGAAAAAAAGTTTTCTTCCCGTCTTTTGATCCCAGGGAGAAAACACTCGCACAAACATATCTCTGCACCACAAACAGTGCGGGACGACGTTTTTCATGAGACTCCCTGGCTGAGAAGTGGGAAGGTATTGCCTTTTAATTTACGAACACCGCAAAAGAGCTTGAGATACGGCTGGCTTGCAGCACCCAAACTCTTTCTCACTTCTAGGGAACTCAAAGTCTCTCCTGTCCCCTAGGCTAATTTTGGGACCTGGGATGTCCTCCCCGGCTGCTCAGAAACAAGCCCACACTCCCTCCATTGATCTTAAATCCACGGCCAGTCGTTACGCGAACATTTCTCCCTCACTCCCTCAGCTTCAGAGCAAATGCAAATAAAAATTGCTTAAAATGGCTAACATTTCCTGTCACTGAAGGCCTTCGTTGGGGGGTGGTGGCTGAGTTCTAGAGAGTGGAAAGCTCATTTCAGATCTGCGGCCGGAGCTCAGACTATTTTCATACGGCGAAGTTTGGGGCTTGCCATCAGCCTAAATTTATTGCAGTCAGTCTAATGATCCTTTATATTTTGTAGACGTAGGAGAGCAAATATTCCAAATAAGAGCTTAGATTATTAACCTGGGGCCCAGCTCGGGTCACAGGAAAAAGCCAAAATATGTCTTCTCCCCCCCCCCTTCCCTTTAGTCATTTTCTTTTCCATTACGGGGGAAAATAACCCGAATTTGGCAATTTAATTTGTTGTGTTTCCCCTATCGATTGTTTAGTTAGTAATTTTGCCAACTCTCTGGATGTTCATTTCTGGTTCTGCACATTTTCCCCCTTGGAACCGGGACCGGGAGACAGAGCGGGACTCGGGAACTGTGAGTGCCCCCGGTCTAGCCTTTCCCAGCCGCTCGGACCCCCTTCTCCCTTCCCCTGCCGTCCGCCTCTTCTCCAGCGTGGAGTTAACTTTCCAGGCTCCTCTTGTGAACTCGCTCCCCTACCTTTCTCCACTTTTAGGAAAAGAGACTCTATGATTTCTACACAAACATCGGGTAGGAAGGGGAGGGGAAGTGACTTCAATTTTCATTTTAAGGCTCCGAAAGTTGGAGAAAGTAAACAGAGGCAGGCTGGTTTATTTCAGGGGCTCCCCGTGAGTCTCTACTGAATTTACCTAATAAAACGAATTTAAAAATTTTTCATTTTCTCATTTCGTTCCAGCAGAAAAAAATGAGCTTGCCTTTATAATGTCCAGATCTTTCAAACTCTATTGAGGGAGAAATTAAGTTATAAAATTTAAATACTTTGGTATACACACACACGCACACCAAATAAAGTAATTTGTGACTGTAATATAATATAGCAAGCCTGGCTGCAGGGGCCTAGGACACTTAAAATTATTTTTTTTTAATGATGTGTAATAAAGAGAAATAAGATTCAGTAAAAAATGTTTCTCTTTTAACGTGGGTGAATCGTAATGCTCAATAAAGTTAATTGTAATTTTTATTTGTTTACGTAATTTGCTTATTTTTAAAAAATAAATCTGCTGGACATCTTGTCAAAATGCTGGGAGGACTGCAAAGAAAACTTATGTTGATGTTCTAGGCCGCAGTCGACCTCTTTCCTGTCTGCGAAAGTATTCCAACCATCGTGGGAAATTATAAAACAATAGAGTTCTCTTGTGAAAAGAATATCTTGCCTTTAATTATGAAGGGAAAGCAATTAATACTGAAATTTCAAGGCAAACCCAGTGATCAGTTAGGGGTGGAGGCGGGGGAAGGAAGGCAGGGTGGTTATTTTCGTAAGAAAATCCAGGAATCGACATCAGGCAGATGTATAATCGGAATTTGATTATATTATAAAGCAAAGTTACATAAACTTCAAAAATGAAAGTTGTTTTGCTTAAGTGCCTGAAAAAAGAATTTAGAATAATATTTGGGTTATCCCAGTTTTGTGCTCTTGTGTTCACGAATGCCAGTTGGGGTCTAGGCGGGATGGGGGGCTCTATCCGGAGAGGGGCCCTGTGTGCGGATGTGGGGGTTCTCTGTCCTGCACCCCCAGAGAGCATGGGAGAATGAGAAGGGAGCTTACTAGTGGAAAAAACCCTTTACTCCAGATAGAAAACTCTTAAAAATTAAAAATTGCAATTATATGACTTACAAAAAAAAAAACTCATCTTTGGGGGTACAGTTTCTGAAAGAAAGACCAGAGGCATGCAAAAGGCTATTTCCACTCCCTGTGATTTTGATCAGAGTATTTTATTCTTGTCCTTCTGTCCCCGAAGCTTGGTCTTCTACGTTTTAAATACACAGTATTTTTTGCACTGTCTGAAACAGAAAGCTGGGCCTTCCCAGGGAGGTCTGCCTGCCGCCCGGCAGGTGGCGCTGTGGCTTCTAGAGTGGCCAGCGGTGGGGGCGGGGCAGACCCTGAGATTCAGCCCGAAATAATGTCAGGTCACCCTGTCACCTCTCCCAGCGTGCGTCCAATGGGCTTTAAACATAAGAAGAAACACTTTGGAGGCCTCTCCCAAACGTGCCAAGCTATCAAAGAGCATTTAAAGTGCTTAAGCCAAATGTTAATTACCAAATGTCTCACCCTTCTGAGAGAGTCCATGCCCAGCTCAGGTTCAAAGAAACCCTTCCTGAAAATGTTCCAGATAAAAATGGAAGAAACTTAGCAGCGATTTCAGTATTTCATCAGTTACCTGCGTTTTAAAAAATAAAGCACGTTCTCATTTTTCTCCCGTTGTAATTGTAGAGAATGCCCATTGTGCCGGTTACGTGGTGTCATAGGCATGGCACTTATTTTATTCCATGAAATAGGAGTGGTCCTGCTTAAGCACAGGCCAGTCTCAGCTTCTCAAAGAAGGATTTTCCTTTGGGTGACGGTGGTGCACGTGTACACTCGGACATCGCGTTTGCTGGGAGGACCAGCACTCGACTAAAAAGTGTCACCAGATTCATAGGACTTTTAAACCTTAATCTCCTAGGATTAATTTTAGTATAATATTCACCTCCTCCAGCCCCGTTTAGAATGGCTTCTACTTTGTTTCAATCACACCTTTCTATCCCCATCTCTTGCTAAAGCAAGTCCTTCGACACCTTTAATGTGAACATTAAAATAATTTTAAAACAACATTTTTCAATGATGTCAACGTTTGGCTTATTCATGAGACGCCATGATCTCTTCATTTGTTTTGTGCATCTCACCGTATCGTGTTTTAATTTAAAAGAAAGTAGCGTGCCTGTTGACAAGTACTTTAAACAAACTGGAGTTCAACAACGGCAACAAAGAGATTGATTTCTTTTCTGAAGAATTATGTTATTATGTATTCATTCATGGGGAAAAAAAGATGAAGGGAGATTCATTTGACTCCAAATGCAAAATTCTTAAAGACTTAGAAATATGTCGGTGTAGCATAGCACGATGACTTCATCAAATCTGGCGATAATTAATCTTGTACCCTTCGTTAAAAAAGTAATCGAATGGCACACTAGCTGTGACACGTGTGTGTATTTACAAATTGTGCGAGTCACCTACTCTACGTAACTCAAGTCTATGTATTCATAAAATGATTGTGCAAAAACCCAGCTGTTCAAATAAATTCTGGTCTGCTTTAAAGATTTTTGCCCTTTGGGGAGAAAGTCATTTAAGTATTGAGTGGCAGTGGCCAGCGAACAATGGTTAAAACGTAAATAAATCTTCCTGAAACTTCGTTCTAATTTTCTTGAGCAAGATACTAACCCATAAAAAATAAACATCGTTCATTGAACCACGTTTGTATCGAGTGAACCTCTGTAAAATGATACAGAGAAAATATGAGCACTGATGTCTCAAGTCCTTTGGTTCCCTAGCAGAACAGAGGAAGCTATACGATACCCAGAAACTGAAGAAAATAAAATTAGGGACTCTGGCGAGAGCGCCTTTCAGATACATGCAGTTGTGGGGAGGTGATCGTATTAGAATTAACACACACAAAAATTCATGTCATTTGGCGCCTTGGCTCAGGGATAATTTAATCACACCACCCATTAGTGTTGGCTTACGTTGCTGTGTCAGCCAGCCTTCCTACAGTCTTGTTTATTTCCAGAAATCACATTTGTGACGGCTCTAATAGGCCATTCAACAGCAAACATGTTCTCATTTAGTTGAAAATATTTCAGTTTCAGAAGCCGGGAAAGGCCGAGCACATCCAGACTTCACGTATCTGAAGAAACTGGTTTGGGGCAAGGTTTTTTGAAAAATGAACTCAACCATCCTGTTTGACAGATTTCAGCTTGAAATATTTTTATGTTCCAATTTGTCAAACAAGCCAATAGGATTTGAGCAGATGCAGAAATGATTCCCCCTTCTGGATTTTTTTTTTTTTTGTTTGTTTGTTTTTTTGGTGGAAGGGTAGAACCTGCATGGGGCGCCTTTTTGCACGTGGGTTATATAGAAACCCCTGGAAGACCTGCATTGCCAGCAAGCTTGTCCATCTGTGTCTGTCACTGATTCAGATTCTGGGTCCTGTATTTGTAAACTTTCCACTTTTTGTTTTTTAAGAAAGGCATGTTTGATCTCTGCAAACGAAGGTGGGGAGATGTGTGTAGTTCCCTCTTAACAGCTGAATGCAATCAGGGTAGTTCTTTGGTGTTGTGTTTTGGTTAAGATGTAAAAGAAAAGAGGAAAACAAACCCAAACAACCCAGAAGACACTTTTAGAATCCCGTCTTCAGCCCTAAACCTTTCGTCCCAGGCAGGGGGAACAAATCCCGCGTCGTGCCTCCTCCTGAGCCCGCTCCCTGCGAAATTCTCTTGGAAGGAGACGGGAAATCATGGGGCTTTCATCTAAGGTCAGCTGGCGTGTTTAAGCTGCGTGTCAGGAGGAAGAAGGCTGACGTCCTCTGTGCAAACAGGCACCCGGCCTGTCTCGCAGGAATGTCCTTGTGCAGCGTCTCCTGAGCGGTGGGAGAATCAAATGATTGACGGGGAGGTGTCCCCAACATTGCAGGCTGAGTCCCTCCAGAAGAGGGTGCTGGGTATCCCACCTCTCTCCAGAGCTTTGATGGAGGCTCGCTTGGTGGAGACAGGCTGAGCGCCCATCCAGGGCACTGGCCAGACACCCACAGGGTAGAGGCTGTCATGACCCCCCAGTGCAGTGGTGGTTGCTGTGCAGACGTGGACATGAGGCCAGTCAGGCCTGGGGGCTTAGACAGAACCACACTGCTGTTCTCCTGCAGCTCTCTGTCTCTTGAGCAAAGTCTTTTGTTCTAAATGTGTTGCTGACCATGTCCCCTGCCTCAAGTCCAGATGTCACGATTGCTGAGTGCCCAGGCCCTCGAGTAGCGTATGGGATTCACTTACAACAGTGTGTCAGGTGTCGTCTGGGGCAACACGATGGTGTCACCCCACAAATCCACCAGGTTGCGAATGTCATTATCTCCATTCGACACATCAGGAAACTGAGTTCTTGGGAGGCTGAGTGAAGTCTCCAAGGTCCCACGGCTGGTGTGGAGGGCAGGGGATTCGAATCCAGGCTTTCAAATCTGGGACCACACGGTCTGCACCAGGCCTCATGGTGTTCACTAAATAAACACTTGTTGAGTGAGCAGATGAGTGGATGAGCCTGAGAGCCAGGGGGGTGTGATGTCTGGAAGGAGGGTTTCAGAGGAGGGCAGATTTGGGTTCAAACAGGGCTCTGCCCCCTCATTCACTGGTAAATTCCTGAAATTTTCCAAGCCTCGATGGTTTCCTCCTACATAAAACGGAGTTAGTAATCTCGCTTTCTGGGTTGTGGGGATTTGAGCTTGTGACGGCAGGCTTGGCGTGTGGCGTGTGCTCTGTGAGGGATTTCACTGTGATGGGCAGTGGGCCGGCCCCCCACCAAGCCCAGCTGCAGGCATCAGGGTTGCCACGTCACAGCTGCCACCCACTAGGTGGGCCCCCGGGGAAAGTTTCTTGGATTCGACCTGTCTGTGGAGTTTCTTGTCTGTAGAGCAGGTTAATTTTAGTTCCTGCCTCTGGGCTTTGCACGTGAGGAGGGAGCACCAGGCCCAGAGTGATATTAAAAGAGCCTCCACTCTGACATCCTGGTAGGTACTTGTCACATCCTTTCAGCACTTACCAGTGCAGGGACTTGGGGCCCTGGGGAAGCATCACCCCAGAGCCTGTTAGAAATGCAGTCTCAGTCCCCTCCCCACCCCAGACCTGAACCAGAGGCTGCATATTAACAAGACCCCAGAGATCTGTGTGCATGTGGCCTGGTCTCAGAGACAGAGACCTCCTCCTCCACAAGGGTCCCCGAAGGGTCCTGAGGGGCAGCTGCCCGGTGACCCCCTTCTCTGTGGGCCTCCAGTGTTCTGTGTGGGGCCCTGGGACCCCTCCATGTCTTCCCCTGCCTTGCTCTGTGAAACCTCATTTTGAGGCTCCCAGGTCAGCAGGCTCCAGGGGTGGGGGTAGGGTCTGGCCAGAGGGCCCGTGGGTGGCAGTGGTGAGAGATGGGAGGGCTGGAGCGAGGAAAAGCTGGGCTGTTCCTCCTCTCCCGTCTGCACTCAGGCTGTGTCTAGCAGTGTGTGGGGCCTGCCACACAAGCCCACAGAGGGCTGGCTGCTGCTGGGTGGCCCCTGACCCCGGGCTCCTCTGTCTGTCCCGTGGGTCCCCGGCTGCTAGCAGGTGTCTGCTGGTGTTTATTTCCGTGTTTGCTGGTTGCCCCCTCAGCTTTTCCACCACCAGAGCAGGCTTGCCTTCATCTCTCCTCTCTGGGATCCCTGGGCGTGAGGTTCCTGCCATGCCTGAAACTCACTGCTCTGCAGACACTTACTCCTGCCTCGGGGCCTGGGCATGTGTGGTTTCTCCCCCTGGGGGGTGCTTCTTCTCAGCCAGCAAATCTCTGTTGTACTTCAAGGCCCCCCATAAGTGCAGTGAAAGCTGAAGGATGACTATCTGAGTATTTTAATTCTCCCTCCCGCCCTTCCTGGGCTGTCACACCTGAGAGTATATCCTCCACTCACCCAGGGTCACAGGGTCACAGGGGTCACAGGGCCACTTCTCTCTGGTCATGGAGTATGAGCATCAGTGCATGTCATCCTGGCCCACACGGTAAAACACCCACTGGCTGCATTTCACCAGAGGTAGGAGATGGGAGGGCGTGATGCTGTGGTAGGGGACGAGTGAGCGCAGCCCGGGAAGCTTTGCTGGGTGAGCCCTCTGGCCCGAGCCTGCGAGGGAGGCTGTGCACCGTCATTTGCTCAGAGCCCTTCCTCCAATCAGCAGCAAGTGCTCAAGGGGGGCTGGGTGTGTGCCGTGCACTTGGGTGGCACCAGCCACGGCTGTGAATGAGGGGCAAGAGCACTTGTCACCATCCACAGCACATCAGGGAGGATGACACAGGGCAGCTGCAGACCTGGGTGTGGAGTGTTTGGTGGGTGGTGTGTGGAGGGAGGCTCTCCAGTCGGGCCCTGTGAATGTTTGGTGGGCGGTGTGTTTCGGGGGAGGCTCTCCAGCCCCTGCAATCTTGCAGGAGCAGCCTGCTGTGGTACAGCCTCTGTCTGTGGGAACAGGGCTGGGCTCAGAGAGTGCAGAGGTGGACTGAGAGCGGCAGGGAAGTAGGGGAAGAGCACAGGGAGCTCCCTGTGGGTGGGTCAGAGGGAGGAGTGGACTGCTGGGTGCGATGTGGCCAGAGGATGTGGCCGAGGCCAGCCATGGTAGTCGGGGCAGGAAACTGGGCTTGCCCCTCTGAGCCACTTTCCTGGGGGCCACTCAGGTCGGTTCTGGTTACTCCCGTTTTACAGATGGAGATGCTGAGCTTAGGGAACTTGGCAGCATTGGGAAATAACTCAGCTCCGTTGAGTGGGTCTGCAGGCCTGGGAGGCCCCCTCAGAAGAGAAGATCCTCACTGTGCAGGCAGGAAGCAGAGGTGGCTGCAACCCTGTAGTCGGCCTGTCACGTTTACCCCTCGAGAAAGCTGGCAGGAGGGTTTCACCAAGAAAGCAAATAAATAAATGAATAACTGAAACACTTATCTTCGTATGTAGAGTCAGTCTGCCTTTCATCGCCCCAGAGGAGAGAGAAAATGCTTTGCCTGGACGGCATGGCTGTCAATCATCTCAGGTAGGAAACAGGGAGGTGGAGCCCGGGGTTGTTGCCATGGAGATGGGCTGGTACCCTCTGCTCACTGTTCATTCCTCCAAAGGAATGAGCTCGGCTGCAAATAGAAGGGACCCGCTTGCCTCACAGCTCCAGGTGGCATCTGTCATCCTTTGGTCTCCATGCCTGGGCCCTCAGGGTGATGAGATGAATGTCTCACCTGGATGGACATCCCATCCTGTCCAGGAAGGACAAGGGACAAAGTGCAGGTCTTTTATCTTCTGGCCATACACACCTCCATCTCATTGGCCAGAACAGGGTCACATGACTGCTCTCCACCACAGAGACTTTGGTAAATTTCTTTCTTTCTTTCTTTTCTTTTCTTTTCTTTTTTTTTTTTTTTGAGACAGATCACCCTGGGTAAAGCGCCGTGACGTCATAGCTTACAGCAACCTCCAACACCAGGGCTTAAGCCATTCTCTTGTCTCAGCCTCCCAAATATCTGGGACTACAGGTGCCACCACAATACCCGGCTATTTTTTGGTTGTACTTGTCATTGTTGTTTGGCGGGCCCAGGCTGGATTCGAACCTTCTAGCTCTGGGGTATGTGGCTGGTCCCTTAACTGCTTGAGCTACAGGTGCCACCTGGTAAATTTCATATACTTTTTTTTTTTTTTTTTTGTCAAGCCTCATTTTCAAGCCAAATGTAATGAGAATCCTGTCAACAAGGAGAGGCCAGGGGAGTAGGTGTGTGAGGGCAGCCAGCAGAGGGCCGGAAACTGTGCATCAGACTGGATCAGCCCCTGTGGCTCCCTCCATCAGAAGAGGACAGAGACTTTAAAAAATAGTTTTCAGAAACCCTTTTGACAAGGTATTTATTTCTTGACATTCTAAATATTTTACTCATGGCCTTGTGAGAGGTAAACACAAATCAGTGTGTGTATGGCTTAGAGAATGAGGGAGCAGGGCCCTTGGCCAAAGCCCCCCTCTGTTATCATCACAGAGAAGGGATTCGAGGCACAGAGGTTGCGGGGGGAGGGGGGAGTCTCCCAGAGTCACTTGGGCAGGACGGTGAGGATCAGAGGAGGATTCGAGCCATAGACACCTGTACCTGGCCCCAGCGTCCAAGCCGGCAGAGGTGGTGAGTGCCCTGCAGAGTTGCAGGGAGCCCCTCCAGGTGAGCAGGTGGGGCCAGTGGGACCTTGTGAGGCCTGACCTTGGGGCACCTGCTGCTGCTTCCTCCTCCTGCCTCCCTCTCTGGCCCCACACCTCTCCAGGACTCCCAGTGCGATCGGGGATTTTCTGCAAATGGTTCTCTGGGCTCTGAGCATTGGCGCTGGCACTGGAGTGCCCCCTTCTCACTGCTTCTGGCCTGAAGCCTGCTCACTCCTTGGAGCTTGGCAGGGCCTACTGAGACTGTGCTGCAGCTCCCAGGCCTCAGGGTCATCATGGCTGAGAGCCCAGGTGTGCTGCCAGCAGCCTGAGATCCTACCATCTCATACATCCCTCACAGCATGAGGGCTGTGATTGCTATGGCAGCCCCATCTGGATGTAGGGTCTTGGGTACCACAGGGAGGCATCTGTGGGAGCTCAGCCTATCCCTCATGCCAAGACATGTGACCTCTCTGAGCCTCAGATTTCTGGTCTGTAGTTGGGGGTCCCCCTTCCAGGGTTGCTGTGAGTACAGAAAACACTGCCTTAGAGAAGATTTCAGTCTCCAGAATCTGTTTTCTGGCCTTGGTGGCCCATCAGAGGTGCCCAGCTCACGTTACTGGCTAATGCTACTTCTCTCCCACGGAAGAATTTTGGGGTGAAAGCACCCCAAAGGTGACACAGGAGGCCACTAGACAGGTACTGGACTTCTAGCCACCTGGAGTCCACCTTAAAGCTGTGTCTCTCAGGTGGTGAGGAAGTCTGAGGGCGGCGGTGTGGGTGTCTGTCTGCTCAGTGTCTTGGCAAAAGCACGTGGTGTCGGGCGGTGCCTGTGGCTCAGTGAGTAGGGCGCTGGCCCCATATACCGAGGGTGGCAGGTTCAAACCCAGCCCCGGCCAAACTGCAGCCAAAAAATAGCTGGGCGTTGTGGCGGTCGCCTGTAGTCCCAGCTACTTGGGAGGCTGAGGCAAGAGAATCGCTTAAGCCCAGGAGTTGGAGGTTGCTGTGAGCTGTGATGCTACAGCACTCTACCAAGGGCAACAAAGTGAGATTCTGTCTCTACAAAAAAACAAAACAAAACAAAACAAAACAAAAACACGTGGTGTCTCCATGTTTGTGCAAGTGCCCTGTGGCTGCCGTAACAGTGAACACAGACTTCATGGTTTCAAACACTATCAGTTGTCATCCTGAAGTTCGACCTGGGTCTCACAGGGCGGGGTGGCTCCTTCTGGAGACCCTGAAGGGGGATCTGTGTCCTTTCTGAGTACAGTGCCCTGCTCGCAGACCGGCAGGCCTGGGTGACTGAGTTCTGAGCACGTCAGGTCCTCAGCAATGGCCAGAAGTAACAGTTGGCAGAGGCAGTCAGCCATCACTCTAGCACAGGACCCTGGTCAGTCCTGGGAGAATGCAGAAAGATGCTTTTCATCTTCGGTTCCTTTTTACAAGTGGAGAAACCGAGGCAGAGAGGTCTGGCCACTTGCCCGGGCCCCATGGCTAGGACGTGGTAGGGCTGAAAGTCAGACTGAGGGGGATTTAATGGACAAACAGAATCAGTGACCAGGGTGCCAGGTTAGTTTGTGACCCTGAACCACTCGCTCCCCCAAGAGGTTCTGTCCCAAAGTGGGTGAGGGGTGCAGGGTGAGTGAGCCGTGCGGCCCTGCCGCTCACTGGGGTACTTCCCTGCCAGTGTGTTTGTCTTGGGCACCTCCGCCGCCTCCCTCTGAGCTAGCCGCCAGCCACGCTCTTTCCCAGGGGGTGCTCAGTGGTGAGAACCTGGAATCCTGGCTAATCTCTGTAGAGCAGGATGTGACCTGTTTTGTGTGTCCCCAGCGAGGCTTCCAGGCACTGTGATGAGCTTGCAGATTTCTGTGGATGATTGTCCAGCCGCCGCCCCTGGCCAGCTTTGAGGGGGCAGTGCTTTGTTTCCCAGGGCCCCCCAGCAGCACAGCCAGGCACTGCCGCCCTCTCCTGTGTCTCTGGCCTTCTTAGCTGCTCCCAGCCCCCCCAGCAGCACAGCTGGGCGCTGCACCACCCTCTCCTGTGCCCCTGGCCTTCTAGGCTGCTCGGAGCCTGGGATGGCCTCTGCAGGCCGTCTGGCCGCCAGGGAGCAGCAGCATGGACTGAACTGTTTCCGCCCATTCTTCGTGCACAGCAGCGGGTGGTTCCCAGCCAGCCGGGTCAGGGGGAGCGGGATTGTGCAGTGCAGGCCCTGCTATGCCTCGCCTCACCCCATCAGTACCAACCTCTGATCTTACCAAGCCACGAGTGGATGGAAAGCAGGCAATTTATCTCTTTCTACGATGGAGTATGGAGGGCGGGGTGGGCCTCAGTCTTACCTCCGGTGATGTTTAAAAATACAGATTGTCAGGTCCCTGGTTCCAAAGTCAGACCATAAACTAGGATGGGGTCCACAATCTACAATTTACACTGGGCCCCAGCTAATGCCTCTGGTCTGGCAACTCTGGGGAAATACTGGTGGCATTCAGGGCCGGTCTCTAGAACAGACTGGGCTGCAGCTCCACTTTGGGGCACCTGCTTCTCAGAGCCTCTGAGAACCACAGTCTCCACTTCTGTTGACCCGATCTGATGTTTCCTTCCTCATGGGATTGTTGGGAGAAATCACAGAGTCGTCCACACGCAGAGCGCGTGAACGGCCGTCCATAAAGGTTAATTCTTACTGCACATAATGATATTCAGAGACACGCCACTCTAGGAAGAGTTTCTGATCATCCATAAAAGCCAGACCAGACCACACTGAGCCAAGAGGGTTGGAGTCAAAAGCGGAGACGGTGGGCCGGGTGTGGTGGAGGGAGGCTGAGGCAGGAGGATCGCTTTGGCCCAGGAGTCTGAGGTTGCAGTGAGGTTTGATGATGCCACAGTACAGGGTGACAGGGTGAGACTCTGTCTAAAAAAAAAAGTAGAGACTTTGTATATTGTCAGCTCTTTCTGGGGCCTCATCTTAGGTATTAGAACTATTTCTGCTGGAAAACTTTAGATTTTGATCATAACACAAGAGGCTCCATTTCTTTGCAGTCTCCAAAATGTCTGAAGGCTCTGAATTGGGGACACTGTAATTCTGGGATTCTTCTCAAGATTGAGGCCTTTGGGTCCTGATTCTTCTCAGGACACAGCAAGTGAAGGAGAGGACCAACACAACTGTGGGTCCCTCCTGGAAGTGTCCACCAGGTTGACATCAGACTGGACACAGAAAATGCTCACGAGAGCCGTCAGATATGGTCACCATTCTGACTCTCAGGAGCCCTGAGGCAGCTCCCAGATGGACGTGTGCCCTTGGCTTCCTCACGGGCATATGGGAACATCACAGCTCCTCCTCTGTGGGTCCTTAGGGGGCCTGAGTGGGACACGGTCTTGGAGTCTCTGAGTGTCGGCTAATGTTGATGTTGATAGCATCTCTTTGTACGGACAGGAAAACCGGGGGAGGCATGGAGGGGGGCTCCTCACTCGCACAAGCCCCCAGCAGATGGTGGAGCGATCTCACTACAGTTGCTGCTGGAAGACAGGGCTCTGTAGCTGCAGCAAGTTCTGAGGCAGGAGGGCACGGACCTGCTCACCTGCCTGCCCATATCACCCCTACTCTGTTTTCTGAAAACCAGCATGAAGGGGGACCTGATGGGATTCCTTAGAGATTCGGGGTCCTCGTCATTTATGAACATTTTTAAAATTTTGGATTAACGTAAGGGTACAAAAGATCAGGTCACATTATCTGTGCTTGCTCCGAGTCCAGGTGCGTCCTTCACCCGGGAGGTGTGCTGTGTACCCCTGTGTTGCACCCATTCGGTGGGAGCTTACCAAGCCCCCTCCCTGCTTCCCCCCCTCTATTCTTGAGATGCTTTACTAACGAGGCTGTTCAGCTCCATCGGGGTAAATACAAAGATGCAAGTCTCCATCTCTCCTTGTGGCTGAATGTGACTCCGTGCAGTGCGCACACCACAGTCATTAACCTGCTCGCAGGCTGAGAGCCCCTGGGTTGTTTCCACATCTTCACGATTGTCGACTGAGCGGCTGTGAACATTCGAGTACAAATGTCGTTATGACAAAATGATGCTTTTTCTTCTGGGCAGACACCTAAAGTAACAGATTTCAGGATCAGATGAACTTTCTACTTAGTCTAGGAAGCCCCAGATATTCTCCCCCCAGGGTTTCTGTGGCCCCAAGCCGGAAGTCTCAGGCACAGAGCTGGTTTTGCACTTACCGGCGGCTTCTGTTTTCCCAAAGCAGAGTTGCAGTGAAATGTGAAAAGCTGTGGCCTGACCAAGTGGCCTCACACTGGATTCCCAAAGGGTTTTTTTTGGTGGGGGAGAGGAAGACTCACAGGCACTGCGCACTCATGAACACACGGCTCCTAGGCATACACCCACACCATGACACGCATGAGGGGGACGCATTTAGGAGAACCCCCGGCACACCACATGTCTCCAGGCCACTGCCCACTTTCCCACCTCCCCTCTCCACCAAGCCCTTGAATCAGCCCCTGCTGGGCTTCCACAGCCCTGCCTGACCTCCTGGCTGGTTCTGCTGGACCAGGATGTCAGGGAAGTCATTTTTGCTGCCTGTGTCTCCTTAGGGGTGACAGATGTGGCCTCACATCAGCTTATGGGCCAACACGGCCTGATCTCTGTGGAAGGTCTGCAGGTAGAGGCTCACGAGGAGTGGAACTGGAGTGATTTTTTTACTTGAACACAGATGGCACCTGCCCAGCCCCGGCACCGGGGACACATAGATGCACATAGTGTGTCCCCGCCCGCTGGGCACCCACGTTTGGGGAGATGAGAAAGTAAGGGACAAGTGTCCCAATGGCCATGCTAAGCATGCCCTGTGCAGTCCAGGAGCCTCCCAGGCAGGGCTGCAGGAGATGAGCTAGATGGAGCCCCCTCAACTGTTGGGGACACCATGTCCCATGGAGCCAGCAGTGGGGCATGGCTGGGGCAGAGGCGATGACATCTTCAGTCATGAGCAGGAATCCTCCAGGTAGACTCGGGCAAAGATGTTTCAATGAGGGGAATGGCTGCTGTCATGATGCAGAGGCGTGAGTCATGGTGACCATGCTGAGGAAGGGTCCGTGGACGATCTTGGTGTCTGTGAGATCTGCAGGTGGAGATTCCTGAGACCAGGTGGCTTTGGTTGATTATCTCCATGTAGGCAAGTCCCAGCGTTGTCACGGGGGTCCCAGCTCATGCTTAAATATAGTACTAGTGAACACTGATGATGTCATCCTTGGAACGAGCCCCCTACCTAATTTAAAGCCTTATTCTTCAAAGAATGTGTGAAGGCGCCTGTTCTTACAGGAGTGGGGGCCACAGGCCACAACCTCCGCCAGGTGGGAGTCTCTTTGGATGGTGCCTGCATCATTTCCGCTTTGCATCCTGGGTTATACGCAGGTTCATTTTTAAAGGCCATGGCCTCCCCTCCCCCACACTGCTATTTTAGTGAAAATCACGATATTGGCACATCCTGTTTATCCTGGGCCTTCTCACAGTCTCCTGTTTGAGCTGACCTGAAGGGGTGGTGTGAAGTGCGTCTCCTCTGGTGTCTCATCAGCCATTTGCACCAAATGGTGGCACAGTCTGAAGGCCAGGTTTCCATGACAACCTGGGGCCAGACCCTAAAGTCCACGGTGCTGTGAGCATCAGAAAGAGGGGTGCAGATGGCCCTCGGGGAGACAGAATAATTCCAGTTTCCCTCTGTAGTCCTACCAGCTCTTGCTCTGGAGTCTGTGACGGTTTTAAGGACAGCGTCCTCTTGGCAAGGATCAGGACAAGACTGGCCCCTGGATACGCCTCTCCCTGGCCGAGAGCCTGGGCGTCTGCCTTCCTCATCACCTGCCGCTTCAACCCAGAGCGGAGAAGCCTTCAGATCTGATCCCCTCTCCGTATCGCCCACAGCCTCAGTTTGAGGACATCAGTGTAGGGGGCTCTTTTTGAAATATTTGGGATTTTCTAAGGTTTTACACAAATCTTTCAGCTTGGTTTAATATATATAACATGTATCCAATATGTGATCAATGCATTTTTAGTTAAATCTCTTTATCCAAAGGGGACCACAGCTGTGCACATTCCTCACCTAGTTTCCAGTCCCATCCCCCCCACGTGCCAGCTGTGTGACCTTAGGTAAGTCAATTCACTGCCTGTGCCACAGTTTTCTGATCTGCAAATGGAGGCTACCACAGCACCTAAGCTATTGTGAGTATTAAGTCAATACGTGTGAAGCCCTGGAAAGGCTGCCTGATACATGATCATTGGAGAACTAGCCGAGGGCTTTGCCCCATTCCAGGAAAGAACAATTTGGTTTTCAAAGCAGGCACTGGAATGTGACTCTGTGCAGTGTGGGGTCGCTCTCCCCTGTGGCAAAGCCTTCCCCATGGAGTTCCTCTGGCTCGAGTAAGTACCAAGGGCTGGATGGATGGTCACACGCAGCTTCATGGCAGCAGGGCGAGCCGCACGCGGCGTCCCCACCTGTTGGTGCTGGTGGAGGTGGTGGTGGTACTAAACACGGTTGCTCCCAGGTGGCCTGCCCTGGGGCAGGTAGGTCCCAGACCATGGCCTTGGGGGTCACAGTCAGGTCTGAGCTTCTAGTTTGCCAGAATTCAGTTCTAGAAACAGCCTGTTTTGGTTTCTACAGTAGTTCCCCCCCCCCCCCCCCCGCCTGCCCCAAAGGTGATTGTGGGTCTAGGGGCTTGAGGCCTGTGATCTCCCGGGCAGGCCCCAGGCTGCTGCATGCTGGGGCCCCTCCGTTTGCAGTGGGACACATGCCATTTGTCAGTGGCGTGGGGTGACTCGCTGGACACCCCTTGAAGCGAGCTTGCAGAGTTCAAGGCTGGGCGCTTCTCAGCTCTCATTATCAGATCTAATTGTGGGCTCAGATTTCACAAACCGGGCTGTGCAGGTGGAGGACAGGCTGCAAAGGTCAGGCCTAAAAGCTTATTAAACCATGGGTGTGAGAGGTAAGGCCATCTGGATGCCATTTGACAACTTTAAGTGGTAATTACACCATTTGGCACAGGAATTAGCGAGAACCAGGCTTGCACTGCGGCAGGGGGACTGTTGTGTTGAGGGGTGGATCTGGGGCCACGCTGTCCTGGCATCTCACGGTCCCCTCCCCTGTGTGTGGCTTGCAGGCGCTCTGCCTCACTCTGCAGGCCAGGCTGGCAGTCACGGGTGGGCAGCCCTGACAACCAGGAACACCTGCTCTCTCCGTATTCTGTCAGAGGAGGGAGGCGGGGAGGTGGGGGCAGCTGCCAGTGACATTCCTCCAGAGCAATATGGAAGTGTTTAAGCAGGGTTTGCACCAGGCAGGGTAGCTGAGATCTGAACCTTTAAATTATAGCCATTCCCGCTGAGGAAAAGTAAATAAACAGTTCACAGCTGCAACCAACTCTGCACAGAATCGGGCTATCTCTTCTGATTGCAGGACAAGTAATTAAGTGAGAAATGTGAGCCCTCCACGTCAGGGTGAGATGATAAAGGTCTAGGCCGGTAAATCCACCCAGTTCCAGAGACCCTCAGGTTAACCCTTGAGGAGCCGGGAGGGCAGGAGTGGAGGTGAACCCGGATTAGGATCACTGTTCTCTCTGAGCAATGTCAAAAGCCAGCCCACTACGCCGGGCCCTGCCGCACCGTGCCCTGCTCAGGGAATATGATAGGGGTGATAATTGGGGTTCTCAGCAATATCCCATGAATGCACCTTGAGACAGGTGCTGTTGGTGCTCACTGATTATCATAGGCTGGGACTGTCCCCCACAAATTCACCTGTTGAGCCCTTCCTCCAGTGCTGAGACCGTGGCTGTGCGATCATCAGTGTGGGCCCTGAGCCAATCTGAGTGGTGTCCCCATAAAAGGAGAGATTAGACACAATGATAAGACCCCATGAGGACAGGGTGAGAAGGTGGCCTCAGAAGACACTGAGCCTGCCCACACAAAGGCTTGGGACTCCAGCCTCCAGGACTGTGAGGAAATACGGGTTCGTTCCATTGCTCAGAGGGCTCCATTCTGCGTCTTTGCTGTGGTGGCCTCGGTGAACCCATCCACGCCCACGCCTGTGTGCTGAGGACAGAATGCACGTCACATGCAGGCGGGCCTCGAGGTGGCTCACAGGGGGTGCCGGTCCTGGGCGTATGGGTCACAGGTGACTTCTCATACTTCCTGGAACAATAGCAATCCTGTCTCACGGGTGTATAAACTGAGGCCTGGCAGGGCCACACAGATTGCCCAGGACCATGTGGGTGGGATATAAGAACACAGCTGAGGTCCTCACCCTGGCTTCCCAGTGGAGTGTCCTGGGCCCCAGATCAAGGGGTCAGCCTGGGAGGCAGTTTCTGAGGCTCCTGGGTGATTCTCTTGTGCAGCCAGGTTCATAACCACTGCTTACACCTAACTCTTCTTGCTGGAATATTTTGCTAAAGAGTCGTGTCTTGGAAGAGGCTCCCCATCCTCCCTCTTCCCCCAGGAAGGCTATTCCAGCCTGGTTCTCACACTCACGGCTGGTTAGCTGGTGTTTCCATGACAGCAGCATAGACTTTGTTGCCCAGAGACCTGGGTTCAAGTCCAGTCTCTGCTCCCCATTTGCTGTGTGACCTTAGGCAAGTGGCTTGAGTCCCTGGGCCTCAATTTCCTCATCTGTAGAATAGGATCAGAGTTCCTACCTGCTAGGGTAGTAGTTATTGGCTGAGTTAGTATTTGTGACATGCATAGAACAGTGCCTAGCGTGTGGAGCGTGCTGGGGAAGCCGTTGCTAGAAACAAAACAACCTTCTCACCTGCTGCCCACTGATGATAAGCTGGGGGAGGGGCGGGAGGTGGTGATAAGCCAAGTCGAGGGCTGCTCTGCTCCCTGGGGACCCAGCACAGCGCTGCACACGGGGGCCTCGGCAGAGGGGACGGGCAGCATTTGTCCACAGTGTTTGCCCCTTGCCCTCCACCCACCCAAAAGAGGGATCGAGGCGGCATGGCCCCTTCTGCTCAGGTGTCGGCCATGAGGCCTTGGAGGTGCAGGGGGGTCGCAGAGGGACAGTTCACAGGTGAGCCTGTGATGACAGCAACACGGTTTCTCCCAGAAGGAGGTGCAGAAGGAAGGCGGCCGTGGCTGTGAGCGCTGCCCAGGAGTGGTTGAGCCCCAAGTCTATGTGTTTGGTGTATTCTCCACCTGCCCCAGTAACGATGCCCATCCTTCCTCTAATAAAAACCTAGTGGGTTTCTTTTTGGTTTAAAAAGTGATGGAGAAGTTGGCAGAGTCACGCTGGGAAGACTTTTCTTGTGGGCGTGTTTTGGCATTTCCTGGATGTCCTCATGGCCTGGCAGGACTGGGCGCCCCTCTGTGGGCTGCCCCGGCCTCCATCCTCACCCCCTGGGGTGTGTGCCTGTCTGTGTTCTAGCCTGTAGTCCCACAGGGGATGGTGGTGTGTCACCCAGCCGTGGGTCTCCAGGAGCTGCTGCAGGGACCCTCCACAGAGCCACACTCCAGAGGTCCTGGCTGCTTGGAATTGTGGAATCCTGGTCTCAGGGGGCCTTGAGGACCTTCTGCAGAAAGCACCTCATCTCTCTCCCCAGGGGCAAGACACACAGCTGCTTTACTCAGTCTCCCTGGGGACAAGAGCAGGAGTGGGCACCGGCCCTCTCTGCCCTGGCTGGACAGTGCAGAAAGGGAGCTACCCAGGCCCATCTATGTGCAGCCCCAGAGCCGCTTAGCTCCCCTGCCCCTCAGCACACTCTTCCTTGTCTGTAACTGGGAACAGGAGCAAAACCCACCCTCAAGGGCTGCTGGGAAGACTGAGCACAGAGAAGCAGGTGACGTGCTCCCGCTTCGTGGTCTCCACGTTGGCCCTCATTCTGGTCTTGTGCTCCTGGCACTGAGTCCTGTCCATTTGCAGGCAAGGGCCTGGACATCTGGGGAGACACATTTATTTGCCCAACCCTTCTGCCAGTGGCTTCACTCCAGGCTGGGCTCTAGCATTTAAGGGGAAACAAGCCCACACCCCACCTTGGGGAGGACAGAGACAGCCATGGGTCAAATGACCACACGCAGGGACCATCATGAAATCTGAGAGGTGCCAGGAAAGGCAAACCTGGGAAAGACAGCAAATCAGGCCGAGGCCGGTGGGGCAGCCTCTCCGGGAGCTGGTCCTGTCCAGAGGAATGGGAAGAAGCTGGCGCAGAGATGGGGGGACACTGCCAGGGTCCCCAGCACCCTTTTCCCTCCCTCCCATGGTAACGAGCAGGTCACGGTTCCGAATAGGAGCACACCCCCTGCCTCCGCAGCTGTGATGTACGACAAGCCCAGTGTCTGGGAGGAGGAGGCTCAGCTCCTACCCTCTGCAATTTGGATCATCACTGGGTAGACTCAGCAGTTGACAAGACAGGTGAATCCCTGGTGGTTGGGAGAGCAGAACACAGAGCTTTACGTGAGAAAATCAAATGTGTCTCGTCCAGCCCCTGCTGCTCCATTGACAGTAGCACAAGCTTTAAGGGCAAGTGAGTGGCGGTGGCCATGGGGCTCCACTGTGCCCACTCTTTGGGGAATTTCCCCAGGCAACTGGGGCTCCAGTCCCATCCCAGACCTCCTGGACACAATGTGAGCCGGGCAATTGTTTTTTTTCCCCATTTAATCCAGCCCAGTTGGCTTTGCCAGGTCGGGCTAACCAGCACTGTCCCTGAAGCCGCCCTCCAGGTCACTTTATGAACTTAGGTATTTTCCCAAAGAGCCACGGAAGCCGATGGGAGGTTTGAGGATTCACCCATCTCGGGGTGAGTTGATAGGAGAGCTGGGGCTCAGAGATAGATTTGAAGCCCAGTGGGGGATGGCAGGAGTCCACATCCATGTGGGCTTTGGAGAGCTCACGGACAGGCCGTGGATACCCTGCTCACTTCCCGCCACCTGGCCAGCAGGTGCCCGGGGAGCCCAGCCCAGACCCCCCCCCCCCACACCATGTTGCCTCACTAGCCTCAGTCCAGGAAGATGAGGTTTCTGGACGAGGTCTCCCTCCCTGCTCAGAGCTGGGGTCTCCCCTCTTTCCCTGGACCACTCTGTGGTGTCTGCAGGGGGGTGTGGAACCCCATGGCTGTCCTGTTCTTGTTGGAGCAGGAGCCCACGCATCTGAGACGGAGTAGGAAGATGGGGGCCCCTGAGCCCCAGGCATGGCTGAGCCCCTCCCTGATGTCCCCCAGGGTTGGCCCATCCCAGGAGGAGGGTGGAGTCACTTCCTTTTGACTTGAGCCAATTTTGGTTGGGATTTCTGTTGTGGCCGCTGGAGAGTCCTCACTGGGCAGGCCCTGGCGTTCGCCTCTGCAGGTGTCCTTCCCTGGGCTGCCGTCACACACTTTCCTGGTGCTTGTGCCTCTCTGGGCCCACCCGCCTGCAGCCTGGATTTATCGCCCCACCTGCTTCTGCCTGAGACCATCTTCTCAGGGGTTCTTGGTCAGGTGGCTGAGCTCCCTGTGCTGGTCAGTTTCAGGGGATCACACCCTCTCTTTGGTCACACTAAATGGGGTACAGCCTCCTGTAGTGCTGGGGTGCTCCCTGCTGCCTTATCTTCTTGGGCCAGCCCTTTCCAGCATCAGAGAATCCTGGTGTCAGGGTAAGCTGACCTGACCCCCCTTGGCCATGACTTCAGGGAGGATCAGTGGCTATTAGGAAGGTCCACAGGAGCCCACCTGTGCTCTCAGGGCTGTGGGGTGCCGTTGCGCCCTCCTTACCCACGCAGTCTCCTGCCCCTCCACTGCTCTCCCTGGGATCTCATGGTGGACTCTCTCTTCTGGGGTAATGACCAGGCCTCCCATCCCTGGATCTTCTTCCCTGCACAGGGCACGCAGAGCGTGGCCAACAGCACAGGTGTATGGTCTTAGGGAAGTTTCTCCTATCCTTGCAGCCCGCTTCCAGGTTAATCAAATGGGCCCAGAGCCAATCTCCCTGTCCTGGGGTCTAAGGGCTGCACAAGAGACTATTTGGAGGCTGCATGTCACAGGAGCAAGGCTGTCTATGTCACGGGGGCCCAGCCTGAGTGGCATTCCACATTAGTGATTACAGAGCCTCAGGCTGAGGGCAGGGTCCTTCTGGTTGTGGAACCCTGGAGCTAGCCTTGTCTGGGGGGGAATCTCAGAGGGGTCTGGGCTGGGGTCTCTCTCATGTTGACATCCTGGCCCAGTGAGACTCAGAGGCTGGCAGGACTCGTGAGGCACCAAGAGGTTGATGGTGGAAAGTGGGTGATTCCACTCCCAGGAACATTTCCATATGGCTCCATTATCCCGGGAGGGGCACCCCCACCCCAAGGTTCTTGAATGGCGGAGAAACAGCCTGGCGATGAACTGCTCAGTGTAGGGAAGGGATGTGGCTCTCAGAGGCCCCGCTTGCTTCAGCCCAAGGACTGGCCTGAGGGCCACACACCTCACAACTAGAAACAGCTGACTGCCTGGATCTGGGTTCCAAACGCCCCCCGTGGTGATGTCATGTTCCAGGGACACCATGGACACTGCTGCTCTGGGGATTTTTATAGGAGCGGTTCAAAGCCATAAAGCTGTCAGGGAGGACATTGTCCCTTGGCCTTCTTTGTGCCCACCCTGTCATCTCTCCTGGCCAAAACCTGGGCCTTGATGACCCTGGGCTCTGCAAGAGCTGTCAGACCCTGGGCAGCCACAGCCCACCACACCCTGCTGGACGCATCTCAGCACCGTGTGCCAGCGATGCTTCCAGGTTAAATCTTGTTAGGATAATAAAAGGGATGAAAAAACAGTATTTGGGTTGTATTTTTTCCTGAGCTATCATGACAGATTGAAGGCCTGTGGCTCCAAGCATGCTGGGCAGTTCCAGCTCCTGCAACCCTGAGGCAGAGGGGCACATGGACATGCTACAGGCTTCCCCTCACTGGCCTGGCCTGGCCCTGCAGCCCCTGGCCCCTGCTGTCAGCAGCACCTATGGGAATGTGGTTCCCCTGGCTCTGAGAGCCTGTCCAGCCTCCTGGGTCCCCAGGAGCAGGTGTGCGTCATCCAAATGGGCCAGCTGCCCAGCCTATGGCTGACCCAGCCACTGGGGCAGGATTGGCCTGGCTCTTCCTCCTGCATAGGGATAGGAAAGAGCCTCTGAAGGGCGGGTGTCCAGCACCTGGCATCTCTGGTCTGTCTGGAAGTGCGGCTTCTTCTCTGCTCCAGGGCGCCAGGCTGGGTCCCTCCTTCTCAGAGGGATTCCTGATAAACAGAACGCTGATAAAATGGTCATTATACTGGTATTCCCTGTTCACATTTGCTACCCAAACCCAGAAAACTGGGCGGCGCCTGTGGCTCAAAGGAGTAAGGCGCTGGCCCCATATGCCAGAGGTGGCAGGTTCAAACCCAGCCCTGGCCAAAAACTGCAAAAAAACCAAACAAAAAAAACAAACCCAGAAAATTATTCCAATAGCCTGGGCCACGAACATGGTGCCTGTGCTCACTCTAAGGGCTCCGTGTGCCCGACACCGTGCATGGATTGTTACCTGAGCGTTACTGGAGCGCATTTCCTGTAACTCCAAGCAGCAACAGTTCCGAAACCTCGTCACTTTGCACCCGTTCCAAGACCTCCTGCAGGGTCACACTTTACACCCTGCACTACCCTGCCAAGGAGTTACCACCAGTGCCCACCTTCCACACAAGGAACCTGAGGGTCAGGCGGTTAAGTGATTTTGCTGAGGTCACACCACTGGCAAGTACGCAGAGCACGAAACTTCACTGTGTCCATGACATTCACCCAGTACTGGGGTGAGAACATGCCCTGGGCGTTGTTAATAGAGGTGGGTGCTCTAGAGTCCCAGAGCTCAGCCTCCAGACTTTAGCAAAGACGAACATAAATTAATGAAAACACCCTGAGCACGGCGCCATCCCCATTTCACAGATGGAGAGGCACAGACTCCGAGGGGGTGAGTCACTTGCCCAAACTGGCTCAAGGGTAAGTGGGCAGTTTGGAGCCTTGCTGCAGGCTGAGCCCCTGAGCATTAGCTAGGAAGACTGAATCATGTTTTTTTTGTTGTTGTTGTTTGTTTTTTTTTTGCAGTTTTTGGCCGGGGCTGGGTTTGAACCCTCCACCTCTGGTATATAAGGTCAGCACCCTATTCCTTTGAGCCACAGGCGCTGCCCATCTTGTATGTCTTATAAGATATCAGGTGTCTTCATGAGCGCTCCACCGAAAAGCCTGACTTGCTGTGTTACGATGGTCGGGTCTGGCTGCCATTTCAAAGCACCACAGACTGGGTGGCTTAGGTGGCAGGAATGTGTTTTCCCTGGTTCTGGAGGTCGGAAGTTCTGGATCAAGGGCGCTCACCGTGGCTTGCAGAGGGCTGTCTCCCCCTGTGTCCTCACGTGGCTGTCCCTACAAATGTCGTCCATGTCCTAGTCTCCTCTTAAAGGGACACCAGTCAGACTAATGACCTCATTTTACTCTAATTTCCTCGTTTAAGGCCCTGTCTCCATTACAGGCACCGTCTGCGGTCCTGGTGGTCAGGACTTCACCACGGGACCTTGGGGAGGACACAGCTCAGCCCCTAACATTTGTACTCTCCTCACTAGAATGGCAGTGTCCGCCCCCGGGGATCTATTTCTCATCTACTGTCTTCGCAATATGGAGTCCATATTGCAAATAACCAAATTATTTGAAATCAAACCCATTTCTCTTCGTCTGAACAAACTGAACCATTTTGTTTGGTGGGTGTGGCGTTGTTAAATTTGTTGGCTGAGTGATCACTTTAATGATGTTCTCGTGTCCACCACATATGAAACTAGATGTGCTGGAAAACAGACATGTGGCATCTCCCTCGTGGTGCCTGTTCCAGCAGTTCTTTTTGCATATACAGACAGATGTGTACATGCAGACACAGGGGCACACGCAGACAGGTGTGTACATGCAGAAACAGGGGCACACGCAGACAGATGTGTACATGCAGACACAGGGGCACACGAGACAGGTGTGTACATGCAGAAACAGGTGCACACGCAGACAGACGTGTACATTCAGACACAGGGGCACACACAGACAGGTGTGTACATGCAGAAACAGGTGCACATGCAGACAGATGTGTACATACAGACACAGGGGCACACGAGACAGGTGTGTACATACAGAAACAGGTGCACACGCAGACAGACGTGTACATGCAGACATAGGGGCACACACATACAGGTGTGTACATGCAGAAACAGGTGCACATGCAGACAGGTGTCTACATGCAGACACAGGGGCACATGAGACAGGTGTGTACATGCAGAAACGGGCACACGCAGACAGATGTGTACATACAGACACAGGGGCACACACAGACACAGGGGCACACGCAGACAGGTGTGTACATGCAGACACAGGGGCACACGCAGACAGGTGTGTATATGCAGACACAGGGGCACACACAGACAGATGTGTACATGCAGACACAGGGGCATGCGCAGACAGGTGTGTACATGCAGACACAGGGGCACACACAGACAGGTGTGTACATGCAGACACAGGGGCACACACAGACAGATGTGTACATGCAGACACAGGGGCACACGCAGACAGGTGTGTACATGCAGAAACAGGGGCACACACAGACAGATGTGTACATGCAGACACAGGGGCACACACAGACAGATGTGTACATGCAGACACAGGTGCACACACAGACAGATGTGTACATGCAGACACAGGGGCACGTGCAGACAGGTGTGTACATGCAGAAACAGGTGCACATGAAGACAGATGTGTACATGCAGACACAGGGGCACACGCAGACAGATGTGTATATGCAGAAACAGGTGCACACGCAGACAGGTGTGTATATGCAGAAACAGGTGCACACGCAGACAGGTGTGTACATGCAGAAACAGGTGCACACGCAGACAGGTGTGTACATACAGACACAGGGGCACACACAGACACAGGTGCACACGCAGATGCAGGGGCACACGCAGACACAGGGGCACACACAGATAGGTGTGTACATGCAGACGCAGGGGCACATGCAGACACAGGGGCACACGCAGACACAGGTGCACATGCAGACATGTGTGTACATGCAAGAACAGGTACACACGCCCGATTACCGCCAGGGAATGTTCTATGAGGGGAATTAATGCCTAGCTCAGGGAGAGAAAGGTTTGTTATTTTCCTAATTAAATGTGGTTGGGAATATTATGCTAAAACAAGAGGGCTAGATTTCCTGGCAGTGGTATTTCTTTTACAGGCTCATGCGATCTGGGACTCTCTCAGCAAATTATCTACAAGGGACCAGCTAGGGAAGGTTGCAGGCTTGGCAGGTCATGTGGTCTGTCACACCCAGTCAGCTGTATCAGGAAGCCTCTGTGAGCAATGTCAGGATATACGGACATGTCTGGGTCCCAATAAAACTTTATTTACAAACATGAGGGGGCATGTCAGACTTGGCCCACCCCTATCTTAGAGCATGGAGAATTTTCCAAACGCATTTTGGATACTGGTGTTCCTTTCTCCAGGGGTGTGCACATTCCACAGAGCACTCTCTTCACTTAGCTGGGGCCTGGAATCTCAGCCGGCGGGCACCTTCCCACACTCCCGTTTTCCTCCTGTTTGAGCCAACGTCGTGGGATCAGGGTCTGCTGTCTTTATAGGCTCACCATGCACTTGGATAAACCATCCAGAGTCCTATTCAGAATTTTTCCTAGGTGATCCAAACCACATTGGGCTGGAAACATTTCCCAGGTGAGGTCTGCCTGTGGGGTGTTTCAGAACGTCCTGGGGCTGGTGGGATTCCAGGTGCATCTTCCCAGGGTTTGGTGACTCTGGAGGCATCAGACTCTGCACAGAGCCTATTTTTTTTTTCTTTCACCTTAGTCCTTTTTGTGCTGTCCCCAAGGCCTGTGTTTACCTGAGCATTTGAGGAAGGAGGAAGAGCATGAAGGGATATTTAATGAAGGCCCACGTCTGTCAGCTACTTCCATGTACGTTTAAAAAGCGTTAGTCTTTGTTTTTAAGCTGAAGGCTCAAATTCACTTTGGATGGAGAATTTTAAGAAGGGGGGAACTGTTTGTATTAAGACAGACGTGGATATAGTCTTTCAAGGTGCTAACTTTGTGCTGACTTGGTCCAAAACACAACTGCATCTGGTTATGTCTGGTGTCGACGACTCCAAAAATGCCCTAAATTCCAGACAACCTCTTGGGCTTAGAAATAAAAGTCATTAATCCTGCATTTGAATTTAATATTTGAAATTTTATCCTGATCTTTTTTTTTTCTTCCACATGAATTAACTTTTGAAAAGTTGGAAAGAAACATGAGGTTTTTTTCTTTTTTTTTTAAGGGAACATTCTTAACAAAAGGGTATAACATTAAACTGGGTTTGACCTTCTGAGTTTAGCAGATTTTCCACCTGGTCGGAGCAGGAAATGGGCTTCTCAGTAGGAAGGCAGCTTCTTCCCCCGCCTCTGGAAAGGGATACTGTGTGCATTCTCGGGGCGGGTGCTTCTGGGCCCAGCTGTGGTTAGCAGATAAGTGTGAGATGGAGGGTCTGGGCGGACAATCGAATTCAGGGGATGGTTCCAGGCTGCCCCAGTTCAGTCTCATCAGAAATATTTAAGCCCCCACCAAAAAAAAATGCACATAATTGTGCAGGAATCTCACACATGGGTAGACAGGCCCAGCTCCAGTTTCATACATTTAGGGCCAACTTCTTTCTGGCAGGAGGTGTGCAAGCTTGGGACATAGACTCAGCCACTGGGTATTTCAACTAACGTGGTGAGAGAGGGGCTCTGGGGAAGGAGGGGTTTGGGAGCCTGGCCATGGGGCATGCGAGCAAGATGGGCGAAAGAGGGAGTGTTGCCACTCTTGGAGTTTGGGGATCACACCTGATTTTTGGCTCAGACTGCTGGGGGTGTCCTCCAGGCAGAGGATGGGGTCCCTCTGTGGGAGCTATTGAATATGGCTCCCAAGGGGTCTGTTCATTTAGATAGCCAGTTTGTTTGTTTTTTGATACAGAGTCTCACTCTGTCACCCTGGGTAGAATGCCCTGGTGTCATACCTCGTAACAACCTCAAACTCTTGAGGTCAACTGATCCTCCTGCCTCAGCCTCCTGAGTAGCTGGGACTGCAGGCACCCACCAGAACACTGAGCTAGTTTTTCTGTTTTTAGTAGAGATAGGGTCTTGCTCTTGCGCAGGCTGGTCTGGAACTCCTGAGCTCAAGGGATCCTCCTGCCTTGGCCTCCTGGAGTGCTGGGATTACATGTGTGGCAGGACAGCCGGGATTTGAATCTGGCTCCATGTTTTATGGAGCAAGACCCAGAGTCGCCACCACATCTCTCCGCTCCTCACCTTCCTCAGAGGGCCGTGGCAGGGCTTACCCAGGGCGATGCCTTCCACAAGCCACCTCAGGACAAGCATCCCGTCTTGAAAAGCAACACCCTTATGTAACTGGAGATTATTTTTGTTCTTGAACATCTCAGGCTGGCCGAGGCAGAGGAGAGGGCCCGCCCCAGGCCTTTTACCCTGCCCTCCCCCTGCCGCCCTTTTGGTGACTTGTTTTTCCTTTCAAGGGTGGTCTCTGCTCACTCCACTCTGATGTCACCACCTAAACATGCCGGGTCCTGGCGTGGGGGCAGGGGCCCTCGCACCCCTGGCAGCCCTGGCTTTGGCTCAGGAGGTCCAGGGCTCCTTCCCCAGTGGAATTCACGATTCCCTGGGCCAGGGCTGATGGCTCACTCCAGAAATAAAATGCAGCCGGAGGGAAGCCGAGGCCAGGGCCCTCATTTCTTTCCCCTCCCTGTTAACTGTTTGGGCAGAGGGAAACCGTCTGGGACGACCAACTGAGGCTCCCCTGTGGAGTTGCCATCTAACAGCTTTGGGGGCTCAGGCCTCAGTTTCCTCCCTTGGAAGGGAGGGATTTGCAGTCGCAGATGTGAAAGGGTGTGATTCTATTTTAGGCAGGTAAAGGGAGTGTTTCCAAAGTGCAGGACTAAAGTGACCTTAGGTGATACAGATGTGAGCATTTTCAACTTTTACCTAAAAAGTTCTGCAGGGCCGGAGCTGGGGTGAGGTGGGTAAAGCATGTGACTCGGGGGCAAAATTTGAGGGGACATCACAAAACCTCACAGTCATCAAGGTAAGTAATAATTCAATGCACTATTTAAAAAATCAAAATGCAAAAAATTCATTGGTGAACAAAGTATGAAAATTGTGAATAAAGGCCAGACCAGGAGTGTTGCTCTTTCTGTGCCCAGGTTCAGGCAGCCTGGCGTATGCGTCACACACCACGGAAACATTTCTGTCTCGTCCAGCCAGGACGGCACGGATACTGCTGCCTAGAAAAGGCCGCAGGAAAGGTTGAAAGTGAGATTGTTGAAAAGAAGAGCAAAGTTTATCTAGTGTGTGTTTACTAGTGAGTAGACTCAGCGGAAGGTTGCAGCACCAGGAAAACCACCCGTTGCCATGAACTGGTGGGAATGGGTTTCTTTCTCCTTAAATGAAATAGGACCCCCCCCCCCAATCTGATAAGGAAGGAAAACTCTTTGGGCCTTAGGGGGCAAAATCTAAGAGATTTTTTTGTTTTCCACTCAGGGCCCTCAGCGATGTTACATATTAGAATCATCAGAGGAACTTTTTTTTTTTGAGACGGAGCCTCAAGCTGTCCCCCTGGGTAGAGTGCCATGGCATCACAGCTCATAGCAACCTCCAACTCCTGGGCTCAAGCGAGTCTCCTGCCTCCGCCTCCCAAGTAGCTGGGACCATAGGTGCCCACCACAACACCGGGCCATTTTTTGGTTGCAGCCATCATTGTTGTTTGGCGGGCCCAGGCTAGGGATTCGAACCCGCCACCTTAGGTGTACGTGGCTGGCGCCTTAGCCGATTGAGCCACAGGCGCCGAGCCCCAGAGCTCAGTCTTTGAACTTTTTCTCATTTCTTCCTACAACTGTTCCCTAGGTGATCTCAATCAATCTTAAGGTTTTCAATACTATCTATGATGACTTGAAAAACATATCACAGATTCTTCAACATTCCTTCCTTTGAGAAGCCAGGTCTGTATTTTCTCCCCCTGAATCTAAGCCAGTCTTAGGGACTCACATGTAACAAATATAATGAATGCAATAGAGGTGATTGGTTTAACTTCCCAGGCTTGGCCATAAGAGGCCGTGTAGCCTCAGCTTGTCCCACTAGAACTCTATCACGAGAACCCTACAGTGCTTTGCAAGATGTTCAACTCTTTTAAGTTCAACTGTCCTAAGGTTGCCATGATAGTCGGGAGCCCAAGCCACATGTAATCCCTCATTCAGCAGCTCCAGGCATCATCAATTGCCAGAAATGTGCTTAGAGAAGCCTCCAGACGAGTCCAGCCCCTACCTGTCAAGTCACCCTGGCCAAGATTCCAAATATTCTCATCTGAAGCCTCAGTCAATATGAAGCAGAGGTAAGCTCTCATACCTTTTCCAAATTTTTGACACACTGCATCCATGAACCTAATGAATTGATTATATAAAGTTGCCAAAGTCTGGGGTAATTCGTTATGCAGCAGTAGTAACCAGAGTAATATATAAACACTGATGCTGCCCAATTTATATTTTGACCTAAACCTCTCCCCCGAACCCCAGGCTTATCTTTCTAACTGCCTACTTGATGTTTTGTTTAAAGGCAATATGGTTGAAATAGAAGTCTCTAACCTGTCCCCTCCAAAAACAAAGAAAAAGCCCATGCTCCTTCTCCAGAGTTCTCATTTGTTCAGCTCCTTGGCATTAACCCAGACTTAATTTTTCTCTCATTCTCCACGACCAATCTATTAGCAGATCTGTCTACTCTATCTTGAAAACAGGTGTAAAACTGAAAAAAATGAATAACCAGAATGGCCTGGCTTCCAGCCAATCAGGACAGATGCTGAACTGAGTGTCCAAACAGATGTGATTTCTTCTTACCTTCTCATTGCCGCCCTCAGACTCCAGCCCAGAACCCTCCAATTGCTTCCCATTTTACGTGGTATAATAACCAAAATCCCACCATTGCCTACAAGGCCCTCATGCTCTGGCTCCTGATTACCTCTCCGATCTCATATTCTATCACTCTCCACTTTCCGATTCATCGCACTCCAACTACGTTATCCCTGGGTGGTTTCTCAAATACTGTGCACTCTAATCTCAAAGTGTGTTCAATCTGCCACTCCCTTGGCCTGCAGTAGTCTTCTACCATATGTCTATATGGCTCTATTCAAGTCTCTGCTCAAGCATCACGTTATCAGAGAGGCCTTTCTGGACACAATGGCAGCCCTCCATCTTGCCATTCCCTATCCTGTTATCCTGCTTTTTCATAACAGGTGTATACAAAGGGCACCAAAAATATCTACACACATTGTAAGAGATGTTATCTGGGTATCATAGATCATAATGTGTAAATACTTTGAGCACCGCTTGTAATTGCAAAACTCAAATAAGACTTGTATTCGTCTTTTCTGATCAGCATATATTGAACATTATACCTGTAATACAGTTTCTTCCTTTCTTAAAATGCATACACATTTTTTGGTATTTTGCTAAGTGTGTATACATTTACCCTCTGCATATGGCATTATGTAGTTTTTGTTTGTTTGTTTGTTTGAATGTTTATTGCCTGAATTTCTCCACTAAAACGTAAGCTCCCTGAAGGCAGAAACACTATGTCATTCACCCAATAGCCAGCAGCAGCCAGGCCCTGCTTTCTCCTGGGCTTTGTCCGTAGCCTGTCATGTTCTCAGAGAACCAGGAGTAGGCACTGTCTCATCCTAATTCAAAGAGACAGGTCTCCTCTCGAGCTGCCTACTAAGACTTCTCTTTCCTGCAAGGATAATAATACTACCACTTCTCCAGGAGCTTGTGGATGATTGGCAAGTCAATCGATCCCCCAGGAAGTGGTCTCTAGAATCTTCTCATTCTAACATTACAACCCTGCAAATTCCTGAAGCATAAAGGCATAAAGTCATCTTTCTCCAAGGAACACATAGGATTTGTCAGAAAGTTTTAAATATTAGTGAACGATAAACTTTGGGTACGTCATTAAGATTGGAGAATGCTATGTGATCGCAATGTCACTTGTTGCACCATAGCCATCAAGCAAAAAGAGCAATGGCTGGAATTTCTCGAGCACCTTCTATGCTAAGCATCAAACTAAGGTCTTTATAGCTCGTCAACTCTTCTTTAAGAAGAGTCATCAATTCTTCTTTAAAATCCTATAAGGTGGCTCGGCGTCTGTGGCTCAAGCGGCTAAGGCACCAGCCACATACACCTAAGGTGGCGGGTTCGAATCCCCAGCCCGGGCCCGCCAAACAACAATGATGACTGCAACCAAAAAATGGTCGGGCATTGTGGCAGGTGCCTGTAGTCCTAGCTATTTGGAGGTTGAGGGAGGAGGATCACTTGAGTTCAGGAGTTTGAGGTTTCTGTGAGCTATGACACCACAGCACTCTACTACCCAGGATAACAAAGTGAGACTGTCTCAAAAAACAAAACAAACAAAAGAACTAAGTGCAGCAGCTCAGACCCGTAACACTCTGGGAGGCTGAGGTGGATGGACTGTTTGAGCTCAGAAGTTCAAGATCAGCCTGGGCAAGAATGAGACCTAGTCTCTACTAAAAATAGAAAAATAGATAGGCACTGTTGTGGGTGCCTGTCATCCCAGCTATGCAGGAAGCTAAGGCAAGGGATCACTTGAGACCAAGAATTTGAGGTTGCTGTGAGCTATGAAGCCATCGGACTCTACACAGGGTGACAGAGTGAGACTATCTTAAAAAAATAAAAGACTAAAATAAAGTCTATACTTTATATCCTAATCTGGCCTGGAGAAATTTCTCTAGCTGTCATTTCCAGTGACCCATCTCACTACTAGGTTATCCTAAACCTTGTTCAGTACAACACCATTCTGACCCTATAGTTGTCACTGATTTCACTAGTGTACACCCCCATATGTGAAACTTATAAAAGCCTGTCTCTCAGATCACCTCCAGGGTATAGCTATTAACTCCATACTCAGATGTCCCTGTTTTTTCTCTACCCATCCCCTTATCAGATGTTACAAAGTGACAACAGAGAACCTCGATCTCACAAATGAACTTTCTACTAGACAAACGGTCTCCCTAAACTGACTACCAATTTTAACAACTTGACTATTAAGATCTTTTCCATGCCACCCTTTAAATGTTCTTACTAAAAAATGTTTTGACATCTCATATGATGACCATGAGACCCCTATCTGTACCATAATACATCAACAAAAACTTACCTTTCCTTTAAAAAAATTTTTGAGACAGTCTCTCACTCTGTTATCCTGGGTAGAGTGATGTGGCATCAGTCTAGCTCATAGCAAACCTCAAACTCCTTGGCTCAAGTGATCCTCCTGCCTCTGCCTCCCCAGTAGCTGGGACTACAGACACCTGCCATAGTGCCCAGCTAGTTTTTTTGTTTGTTTGTTTTGGTGAAGACAGGGTATTGCTGTTGCTCAGGTTGTTCTTGAACTCCTGAGCTCAAACAATCTGCCATCTTTGGCCTCCCAGAGTACTAGGATACAAGTGTGAGCCACCATGCCCAGCTCTAAAACTATAACTTTAAGTCTTTAAAAAAGGAACAACCTGTCAGTTACCAGAGAAAACTCTCTTATACAGACCCTTAGTTTAAAAATTTAACCCTAATATTACTTGAAATTGGTTCTATAAAACTTCAAACAGGAAGAGGTAACTGTACACCCTTAGATATATTTTTATCTGTAGAGACAAAACAAAAAAAAACCCCAAAAAACATAACTTCTTGGACTTGAGACTCCTCATAATTCCCTTCTCCATCCACAACAGATCTTAACAGAGACTCCATCTTAAAAACTCAAAATAATATCTTCCAGTTAAAGTCCCACAGAGATGACTGTGATACAGTCTACTCCCCTAATAAACAGCAACAATTCATCAATATGTACTTTACAACCTATTACCTTAAAAATAATCCCTAATAAAACTACATTAGCAATAGCTACTCAATGAAAATCTTTACTCGAACTCAAGCAACGCCATTGCTTTAGTGGATTTGGGGATTCTGTCCATCACAAGAAATGATTGCACTCTGTGGGGGGGGGCTACATATTTTTGTGTAAGTTGGAATTATTAAAATAATCAGAGCAATGACATGGTCACATATAAGCTATACTGAAGCATCTGAGAGTCTAAAATATTGTAGGACTGGTAAAGAAATACTCTGGCAAGGAATACTCAGCATGCAGCTAACCATGCAGGTTGAGAAATAGCGCTGGAGAGAAATGAACCCTTTTACACTGTTGGTGGGATTGCAAACTAATACAACCTTTTTGGGAAAAAGTATGGAGAATCCTCAAAGAGCTGAAAGTAAACCTTCCATTTGTTCCCATGATTCCATTACTAGACATCTACCTAAAAGAAAATCATTTTCTCACAAGGACATTTGCACTAGCATGTTTATAGCAGCTCAACTCAAAATTGCCAAGATGTAGAAACAACCCAAGCACCCATCAACTCATGAATGAATTAATACACTATAGGATGTTATATACCATGGAGTACTATTCAGCCATAGAAAGATGGAGACTGCTTTTCTAACAACCTGGATAGAGTTGGAGAACATTCTCCTTAGTAAAGTTTCTCAAGAACGGAAAAATAAGCACCCTGTGTACTTAATGCTAGTTTGAAACTAGTAGATGAACAACTATAGGCCAATCCATGAGGAAAAACACAATCAAATTCAAGTAGGTGGGAGAGGGGAAAGGGAGAAAAAAAAATAGTAGCACTGAGCAAAGACTTGAAGGGCACTGAAGCCAGTGGGAAATACTTGTCACCTCCCCCGCCTCTGGGCTAAGTTCTCTCCAAATAAGGTATCTTTTCTCATTTTTTTTTTTTGTCAGACCCCATTAATAAATACAGCTCCATTCATGAGTGCTTTCACCTTTATTTCTCTCAACAGACCTGTGATAGAGACATTTCTATAATATCTGCAGGGGTAAGTGACTTGTGCATGTTTTTATATAAACCAGACACAGAAACAGGGATATAAATGACCTGCAACTCAGCAGCCAACTTAGCCTTAAAAAGGTTCCATGGGATACTTGCAGATCTGGCACATCCTTAGAGAAAGATTCAGACAATGAAGTAATGAGAAGAAGGTCTTTTTTCCCTAGGATCGTGGTTGTCATTTTCAATGGTCAGTTGTGGGTTGGTTGCTTGGATCTCTTTCAGCAGCTTCTGAATTTGAACATCAGATTCATCCATTTTCAACCTGGGGTACAATTTGAGGGTTAGGGGGGAAGGTTTCTTGTTGCTCCAAGGTGATTCATTTCAAATTCCCAAGCAGGCTAGGCGCCTGTGGCTCAAGTGGCTAAGGCACCAGCCACATACACCTAAGGTGGCGGGTTCGAATCCCCAGCCCAGGCCCGCCAAACAACAATGATGGCTGCAACCAAAAAATGGCCAGGTGTTGTGGTGGGTGCCTGCAGTCCCAGCTACTTGGGAGGCGGAGGCAGGAGATTCGCTTGAGCCCAGGAGTTGGAGGTTGCTATGAGCTGTGATGCCATGGCACTCTACCCAGGGGGATAGCTTGAGGCTCTGTCTCCAAAAAAAAAAAAAAAAACAAATTCCCAAGCACCTGAAAGTCTCTCATGTCAAGAGTTCAGAGGGCATGGGCCACCATTTCTGATTATTCTCTGCTGCAAAGCAGAGCTCCACCTGTGACCTGCAATTTGATTTCCCTAACAAGTGACAACCACCAGAGCTCTCCCTCACTCAAGCTATGAGTTGTTTCAGACTGAGTTGGCCACATTCTTGGACTTACCTATCAAAGCAAGAGCAAAGTGACAGAAGGAATTAATGGTCACCTGGTGACCAAATAAATACCCATGGATAAAAGCCAGATGTTAGTGGCAGATGCCTGTGACCCATTCATGTTGTCTGTGCTCTTCCAAAATCTACTGTCATGGAAAAAGCACACTGGGAGGTAGAAGGATCATACCTGAGCATCTGCAGGGGGCATTTTTGATGTTTCAAGGATTTGCACAGAATCTTCACTCCACTGGACCCCAGGGAGTTCTGGCCCAGGTCCAGGGTGGACAGGTTCTGGTTGCTCTTGAGAACAGCAGAGAGGTCTTCACAGCTGAAGGTAGTGATGGAACATCCCCACAACCTGTTGGCAAAAGACAGAATTTAACTCATTAATCCAGCCAATACTATTGATACCATCCTCTCTGCCAGGCACAGACTTGGGTTTGGGAAGGCAAGTGAGTAACAGAAGTCTCTGCCTCAGAGTTCATCTCCTGATAGGAGAATAGGAGATAGTGAGTGTCATGTGCCAAAAATAAGTGAAGGTTATAAAGGGGAAGGGAAGAAGGCAGTAGCCAGGGGTGCTAGCTTCAATGGTTAAGGTCTTGAGGGGTGAAGAGAATGAACCACAGAGATCTGGACTAGGAGCTTTCTGAGCAGAAAAACAGCTTATGCAAAGGCCTTGAGGTTGAACATGTTTATCTTGTAAAACAGATCAAGGCTCCAAGCATGAGAATGAGCTGGGAAGGGCTACAAGAGCCAAGGTCACAGGCAACAGGGGGCCAGCTCACAGAAGATCCTTAGGCTATGGCTAGGCACAGTGGCTCTTACCTATAATCCCAGCACTTGGGAGGCTGAGGTGGGTGGATTGCCTGAGCTCACAGGTTCAAACCAGCTTGAGTCAGAGCCAGACATTGTCTCTGAAAATAGCAGGGCATTATGGCAGGTGCCTGTAGTCCCAGCTACTTGGGAGGCTGAGGTAAGAGAATTGCTTAAGCCCAGGAGTTTGAGGTGGTTGGTTATGAGCTGTGATGCCAGTGCACTCTACTGAGGGTGACAAAGTGAGATTCTGTCTCAAAAGTAAATAAATAAATAGGCTCCAGTGCCTATAGCACAGTGGTTATGGCATCAGACACATACAGTGAGGCTGGCAGGGTGGAACTTGGCCCAGGCCTGCTAAACAATGACAACTGCAACAAAAAATAGCTGGGCATTCCAGGATCTAGAATAGGTTAAATATAGGATCCAAACACTTAGCATTCAGCCTGGCAAATATTTGAGCAATGTGTGTACACATTTTGGTATCATAACTGCCTTTTGCAATGGGTACAATCCACCCCATTCCTAGAATGTACAACTGAGACTGCCCTGTCAGCAAGTTACAGCTGACCAAAGAGAGGGTGGCCGTGCTTCCCTTTACCAGCAGTGCTGTGGGCCAGGAAGCCTGTCAGCATTAACATTGCTTCCCCTGCAATCAGGTACCTACCATGAATAGCAGGGGTTCTGAGATTCCAAGGCTCTGCTCCCTTTGCGTCCTCACCAACATACCCTGCAATTGTGCTGGGGCTTTAAGATACCGACACCACATTGCGGCATTATTCACAATAGCCAAGATATGGAATTGCCCCACAGTCCATCAGTGGGTGAGTGAAGAAACCATGGCATATGTACACAACGATACTGTATTCAGCCATTTCAGAAGACAATATTGCCGTTTACAACAACAGGAGAGAAGTTCGAGGATACATATATTATGCTAAGCAAAATAAGCCGAGCTCAGAAACACAACTACTTCGTGATCTCATGTCACTCATGTGTGGAACCCAAAAAAGTGGAACTCAGTAGAATAGTGGTTCCAAGAGTCTGGGGGAAGGGGATAGAGAAACAGACAGCTGTAGGTCAAAGGATACAAAGTTTGACAGGAGGAATGAGTTTAAGAGATCTATCCCTCTGGTGACTAGGGCTAACAATGATACAGTGTATACTTGAAAATTACTATGAAAGTGAAGTGTTCTCACTACAGAAAAGTGAGGCAATATATGCTATTTAGCTTGATTGAACCATCCTACAGTGTAGAAATATCAAAACATGCTGTTCACCATAAATAAAATTACATGTCAATTGAAAAAATTTAAAAACTCTTATTCCTGACTCTTGCTTCTGGAGTTTCTGATTTGATTGTCTGGGATGCAGCTCGGGCACTGGTATTTTCACAACTCCAGACCTCTCTATTATTAAGTAGAGGTTAAATGCTACCACTTTACTATCCCATACCTTCCTGTACTATAGAGGGCAGAAAATGAATTATGTTTCCTTTATGAGAAAGAGTCATACTGGATAGAGTGCTGTGGCATCATCATAGCTCACTGCGACCTCAAACTTTTGGGCTTGAGAGATTCTACGGCTTCAACCTCCCGAGTAGCTGGGACAAAGGCACCTGCCACAATGCCCAGCTAGTTTTTCTATTTTTAGTAGAGATGAGGTGTCGCTCTTCCTCAGACTGGTCTCAGGCAACTCCTGAGCTCAGGCAACCTGCCCGCCTTGGCCTCCCAGAGTGTTGGGATTACAGGCATGAGCCACCGCACCCAGCCTATTTTTCTTTTAAAGTATTTGACTAAGATTTAATATATTCGAGGTATGCAACGTGATGACTGGATACACATACTGCACAACGATCACTGTGATCAGACTGGCAAGTCCATCACCACCAACACTGTATGTTAGATCCTCTGAGCCTGTTCATTTTATAGCTGGAAGTTTATATCCTTTGACCAACATCTCCCCACTTCCCTTGGCAGCCACCATTCGACTTTCTCTTCTATGAGTTCAACATTTTTAGATTCCGTCATTTTCACTGCACCATCATTCACAATAGACAAGACATGGAAACAATCTAAGTGTCTATTGGCAGATGAGTGGCTAAAGGTATGTGTTAAATATTCGATGGAATATTAACTCAGCCAGGAAAATGAAATTCTGCCCTTTGCATCAACAGGGGTGAACCTGAGGATAAGATGGCAGGTGAAATAAGGCAGACCCAGAAATGCCACATGATCTGACTTCTATGTGGAATTTAATTCTCTTTTAAGAGTCCCTCACAGGTAGGATTCCAGACTCAAGTGCATCTGACCCATGGTACCTAATCTTCATGAGATTTGTGAAACAGAACCGAATTGAATTCACAGAGTAGTCGGCAGCTCCTCACAGAGCCAACTTGTCCTGGCGCAACATCTGATTCCTACCTCTTTGGGTTCTGGGGCTGGGCCGCAGCTGTTTCTCGATGGCTAGAGGCATTACCTCTTCATGAGTGGCTTTTGGATGTTACAGACCAGAGCCTACTCCTTCAACCGTGCAAATGAATTTTGAAAACACTTGATAGGCTTTAAGCACCCTGAATTATAGCCGGAGGGACCTGTTACACTGACATTTTCTTTTAGGTATGGATTAAAGTTTGATCAAGCATAACTCACCACAGACACTTCAAGTTACACAATGGAGCCTTCAAAGCCTCACATAGAAACCTCAGTCCGGCAATTCCGAGGTGATTCAGCCCCAGATCCAAATGCGTTAGGCTTGTTTTTTGTTGGAGAATCTTTGAGAGATGATGGCAGCCGACGCTGGTGATGTTGCAGTGCCACAGCCTAGGACCCGATCCCGCCAAGGGAAGACAAGACAGCCCTGTTATCCTCACTGCTGGGATGCACCCAAACTGCCATCTAGCCACGGGCTTTAGACCCACTTTAGAGGTGGTAATGTGGGGATGACATTATGGGGTGCTGCAGTACATAGGATAATGCCACCCCCCCCACCAGGTGTTGAAGTCCTAATTCCTAGGGCCTGTCAACATGACAAAAGGGACTTTGCAAGTGTGATTAAAGATCTTGACGTGGGGAGATTACGTGGGATTAGTTGGGTGGGCCCATACAGTCACAGAGATCCTTAGAGAGGTGAGTCAAAGTCACAGGGATCCTTAGAGAGGTGAGGGAGTCAAAGTCAACCGAAGTTGTGACAAAGAGGCCATGAGTCAAGGCAGGCAGATGGCCAGGAAACTGGGAAGGGGATTTTCCCCTAGAACCTCCCAAAGGCACACGACTCTATTGACGCTTTGATTTTAGTCCCACTCTACTGCTCACCCTCTAGAACTGTAAAATGACAAATTTGTGCTGTTTTAAAGCCATTAAATTTGTAATATCCAGGACAGGAAACTACTACAGGTGGTGTGTATCATTTCTACCTTAAGTGCGGAGCAGAGAATTTTGAGCTTGCCTCGGCCAGCCATCTTCTATTAGGGGCAATGATCAATTATATTTTCCATTCAGCTGCTAGAAAGGCAGCATCTTAGAGGTAGAGGGTACTAGCTCTGATTCCCACCTATGTGGTACTATATCCTGGATATTAATCAACACAATATCAGTGATATTTCACCTTAGCTGTTGTTTTTCCTTTGCTTTCTCCACCTTACTAGAGTTCTGAACTTATGTTATAATGAAATTATGTCATAATGTCCATGTATCCCTATGTCCCAAAGCAAGGCACAACAGTCAAGGGCCATAGGACCTAGACAATGGTTACAGATGACAGATTTGAGGGTGGCCCATGGGGATAAAAAGGAATGAAGATTCACTCTTCTGGCTTGGCAATTTGTAATTTTTTTTTTTTTTTTGAGAAAGAGTCTTACTCTGTTGCCCTGAGTAGAGTGCCTTTACATTATAGCTCATAACAACCTTAAACTCTTAGACTCAAGTGATCTTCTTGACTCAGTCTCTCTAGTAGCTGGGACTACAGGTATGCATCACCATGCTCAGCCAGTTTTTCTATTTTAGTAGAGATGGGGTCTCATTCTTGCTTAGGCTGCTCTCAAACTCCTGAGCTCAAGGGATCCTCTTGCCTCAGCCTCCCAGAGCACTGATATTACAGGCATGAGCCACTGTGCCTGGCCAATGCAATTTATAAATATATAGAAACTGCCACAACTGTGAGGTAATGAAGTAAGATCCAACTAAGACTAAAATTAAGTTCTGACAACTTAGTAAATGGGGGCATTGATCAAAACACTTGAGGTAGAAAGGACTTGACCTGTGTTTTCTTGGAGCTGTACTCTCTTCAGGGATGCACACTTGGTGAGTTTGAGTGGCTAACCCTCCATTTTGCCATCTGTAAACTGGGAGAGGTGGGTATGTATCTTACAAGGCTGTAAGGATTAGCTAAAATCATTGGCAAGGTCTTAGCATAGTGCCTGGCACATATTAGATGCTTAATAAATGCTGACTAGTTTTTTTTCTGTGTTTAGATATCTTGAATGGTAGTAACTTTTAATATAACTATATTTTAATTGGAAGACAGGGCTAAAGGGTGGGTGGCATCTTATTTCCCTATGGAACTTTATGCACATATTATTTGGGTGTTTGGGAGCTTAGATATTTGGGGTAGGGAGAATGCTTTCCTTCAGCCATGAACTACATTAAATTTACATGAGTGAGCAGTTTTCAGATACTGGGTGCCTGAAGGCATATTCCACATTAAAACCAGTTTACGGGCTGGGCACGGTGCCTCAAGCCTGTAATAATCACAGACTCTGAGAGGCTGAAGCAGGTAGATTACTTGAACTTAGGGGTTTGAAACCAGTCTTAGCAAAAGCAAGACCCTGTCTCTGAAAAATATAAAAACCAGCCAGGCTTTGTAGCTGAGGCAGGAGGATCATCTGAGCCCAGGAGGATCATATGAGCCCAGGAGTTTGAGGTTGCTGTGAGCTATGATGCCACAGCACTCCACTCTGGGGTGACAAAGTGAGACTGTCTCAAAAAACAAAACAAAAACAAAAACAAAAAACCTAGCTTACAGGAAAAGTTGAATATTTCTAACTGTAAGAAGTGGCTTTACAGACAAAAGATTAGAGATGTTAACACTAATAGAGTCGCTGAATGGGAACAATTGGTACAGCCCAATTCCTTTCTGAAATTTGTCCTGTGATTTTAGAATTTAGAATTTAATAGCAGGATTACATTGCACTCACTGCCAAATAATTTCCATCTACACCCAATTGCATGTACTTTATATGACAGGTTTTTTTTGTTGTTGTTGTTAAGCAGGCCTGGGCGAGGTTCAAACCTACCCATCACTATATAGAACATAGTTCTAAGAACACAGATAAAAAAAAAAAAAAATCAGACCTGGAAACCAACTACATTCTCCCAATCCCTGTATTACATTAACAATACTTCTTATACCTTTTTCTATCACCATCTTCCCAGGAGTCACCAATTGTAATCATTAGTGTTATATATATTTAGAGAAGTTGACAATTGTCCTCCTGACTGCCCTACTTGAACCCAGGGGTGTGTGTGCACAGACATATTCACACACACAGGCAGGCAACAGAGACTTACACCAGGATCTGTAGTCTACACTCCGGGTAACTCAAGCCCTCACACAGGATTTTCACACCTCTGTCTCCGAGGTTGTTGTTGGCCAAGCAAAGGTGTGTTAGCCTCATACTGACAATCAAAACAGAAGCGAGGTTCTTGCAACAGGCTTCAGTAAAGTAACAGTTTTCTAACCTGCAAAAGGATCACACAAAAGGTTCCCAAGTTCAACCTTCTCAGGTGTCTCCAAGTACTGGAGTCCCAAAGCCCTTCTCATTAATTCCCCACCCCCTACCATGTGCTAGGGATCATGTGAAGGAACAGGAAGACGACCTGGCCTCACAAGGCATCTCCCTGGGTCTGAAAATGAGAGCCAGGTGTTTACCAACAGCCACATGGGCATTACCATTTCTGTTCTCCCCAGGGCTCTAGATCTAAAATGGAGATCCTCCAGTTAGGAGAAAAGGGACTTACGACAGCCTCTCCAAGCAGCACTTTGGGTGTCTCAGGGCTGTGAGCAGCAACTTGACGCCCTTATCCAGGAGGTGGTTGTCTGAAAGCATCAGGTTCATCAGGGACTGGCTGGTTTCCAGGGCCAAGAAGAGATTGACCCATTGCTGGGTGGTGGCAGAACAAGACGTTAAACTGTGGGGAAATGAGACAAGTCATTCTTCAGAACCCAGATGCTGCAGCACCATAGAATTGCTTTTGGTTTTGTGTCTCAGTGTGTTATACACTGGCTTGAATTATTCAGAGCAATGGTTATCAAGGTACAGTCTCTGGAACCAGTTGGAAATACAAAACCCTAGTCTTTCAGAGTTAGAAATCTGGATAGAGAGGTGTGTGTGCACAGACATATTCACACACATAGGCAGGAAACAGAGACTTACACCAGAGACTTACAATTACTTGCTCTGGGTCCACCTAGAAGATGTGTTGACACAAATTCACAGGCCAGGCAGGGGCAGTACTAATGCCTATAATCCTAGCACTCTGAGAGGTTGAGGCAGAAGAATCCCTTGAGCTCAGGAGTTCTAGACCAGCTAAGCAAGAGAGAGACTCTGTTTCTGAAAATAGCCAGGCATTGTGTCAGGCAACTGTAGTCCCAAGCTGTTCGGGAGGCTGAGGCAGGAGGATCACTTTAGCCCAGGAGTGTGAGGTTGCTATAAGCTATGATGCCACTATATTCTACCCAAGGCAATAGAGTGAGACTTGGTTTCAGTGCACCAGATTGTTCATTGCAGCTCAATTCAAAATTGCCAAGTCTTAGAAGAAGCCCAAGTGCCCATTGACCCATGAATGGATCAATAAATTGTGATATATGTATACCTTGGAATACTATGCAGCATTAAAAAAAGATGGAGACTTTACCTCTTTTATGTTTTCATTGATGGAACTGGAAAATATTCTTAGTAAAGTATCTCAGGAATGGAAAAAAAATATCCAATGTACTCAGTACTACTATGAAACCAATTTATAATCACTCACATTTTCATATGAGAGATGAATCACAACTATAGCCCAGGATGAAGGAGAGAAGGGGAGGAGGGTGGTTCGATAGAGGGAGGGTTAATGGTGGGACCACACCTATGGAGCATATTGCAAAGGCACAAGTCAAATCTATCAAGTATTGAACACAAATGTCTTAACACTGTGATTAAGTAAATGAGGTGAAAGCTATGTGAATTAGTAGGATGTAAGCACTCCAATTTGTATAAATAATCAACACATTGAATCCCACAAAGGCATAAATGTATTCATGATCTATGTATATACGACTTAATTAAAAAATTAAAGTTTAACAGGCAAAAAATAAAAAAATTCACAGGCTATATCCCTAGAATATGATTCCAAAATCTGGGATAGGACTCAAGAACTTGCACTGTAACTAGTTCCTGGGTGATGCTGGCCTGGAGACCATGTGTTGAGAACTCCTCATTCAGAAATCCAGTTCCTCAAACATATCACAAACCATGGTGTCCATATTCTGTTTCTAAGTACTTTATTATTCTCTTGCATCATCCAGAATACCAGCTACTTATTGGGCGAAAGGAATTTCACTGAATCACATATATCATCATGGCCTCTGCAGTTCCTTTTCCCGATTCTTCCATTTACTGTGCATGAAGGTGTGGTCTAGCTAATTAGCTTTGTGAAGCCTCATTTCCTTCATCTCTAAGTTGGAAATAAAAGTCATACCTTTATGTTGAATGTTAAAAGTTGATAATCCACATGAAATGTCAAATGGAATACTGCCACATAGCTAAAACCCACTGAAAGTCAGCTAAAAACCATTCTCTTAGAGCCTAACTTACATACAGAGGAACCACATTTAACTAGGAAATTGAAATAAGGTAAAATGTTAATCGCTCCCCCCACCCCCCCACCCCCCGCCCCGCAAATCCCTGAATTTAAATGGAGTCTTCTCCTTCCATTTTGAGTATCAATTAGTTCATTGAGAAACAAATTAGTGACCCAAATCTTCAAGTCACACAATCATTTCCCCTCCCCACCCCAGTTAACAGTCACTGGAAAAAGAAGGTGTCATTTGTAATGGTTAGTGATGACAGCAACCATTATTGAGCACATATATGATGCTTGGACTGGTTTTGCTCAATCCTCAAATCTTTGGGAGATGTATATTACCCCATTTTAATAATGACCTAGTTAAGTAGCCTAAGATCACATCAGTAGAGGCAGAGACTCAATTTGAGGCCAATGACCACCATAAACTATGTTCAAGTGAAGAACTGTGGAACCCACATCTGGGTGATGGTGATCATTACCTGAACCACTATGTGGAGAGCCTCCCAAGGGAAGATCTCGCAAACCAAAGCACTAATGGGGGAAAAAAAAAAAAAACACAACGTTATGCTCCCAAAGGATCCTTGCCTGGAAAAAGGAAATAAGTAGCTGGTATTCTGGATGATGCAAGAGAAGAAGGAACCATAAACAAATAACCTCAGAGAGGATGACATCAAGATTCTGGGACTTTCTTCAAACTCAAGGCCCTTAGGTATGATTGTCCAGGTTGGTCACTGCTCAAGGCAAATGGAGCTGAATTTTGGCCTGTGATCTATCCTTGAGCCACCTGCCTTGAGTGGCATTGGGCTCACTCAAAATAATAAGACTTCTTCTACTTTACACAAAATTGCTGTTCCAACTTGTGGCAGCTGTTTGCATGATGAGAGTTTTTGGTGCTAGAGACAGATATACCTGAGATATTGCAGGTTACATTTTGGGTGTCTCAAGATCTCACACAAGGAAGGGAACGTGTCATCCTGGTCATTGCCTTGAAGGGTCAGATTTGTTAGAGTCTCGTTATGAATGAAAGTGAAGCAGAAGCTCTGATAAACGTCAACCGGGGAAACGTTTTTGAGTCTAAGGAAAAGAAAACAAAGGTGGCATCCTGAGTTCTGGTACCCACACTGTACACACACAGAAACAAAAGGATCCATATATTTAAACATTAGAAACTTATTTTTCTCCATGTTTAAATTTTCTCCCCATCTTTACAGAGCACATATATGCTCAATCCTCAAATCTTTATAGAGATATTGACAAAAATTGTATGTATTTAAGGTATTTGACTTAGGGTTTTGATATATATTTGCTTTGTGAAATACTTGCCACACTCAAGCTAATTAACATTTGTCGGCTTGGTGCCCACAGCACAGTGGTTATGGTGCTGGCCACATATACCGAGGATGGCAGGTTCAAACCTGGGCCGGCTAAAAAACAACAATGGAAATTTCAACAAAAAAATAGCTGGGCATTGTGGTGGGCGCCTCTAGTCCCCGCTACTTAGAAGGCTGAGGCAAGAGAATTGCTTGAGCCCAGGAGTTGGAGGTTGCTGTGAGCTGTGACGCCACAGCGCTCTACTGAGAGCCACATAGTGAGACTCTGTCTCAAACAAAAAACAAAAACAAACAAACAAAACAAAAAACCCATTTGTCATCTTGCATAACTTTTTGTGTATATGGTGAGAATACTCAAGATCTACCCTCTTAGCATATTTTTTTAAGTGTCCAATACAGTATTGAGAATTATATCCACATTGGTGTCTGTTATGCCCCCAGAATGTATCCATTTCTCAGAACTGAAATTTTGTACCTCCAGACCAACATGTCCCTTTAGAAGCTATAGAAGATCCAATGTCTCTTTTCCCTGAAGCATTACCAATAGGTACATTTTCATGAACTATTTCCTATGGAAGATAGAGTTCCTTCCTTTCAAGGAAGATAGAGATGCCTTCTTTTCAAGGAATTCTCTTTGCATTTAGAATCAGGATCCCATGGCCAATGTAACCCTTAGTGGGGATGGCTCTTACTTATTTCTTTCCCATTGAGAAAGAAAAATACAAAAGAAGGTGTTTGCAGCCTGGGAAAATCTCAACGAAACTCAGAATTTCATTGAGATGAAAGCCAACCCAGCTGAATAAACTGTGTTTAGCCTCCTTCCCCAACCTCCAACACCAACCCAGATTTAAGCTTGCAAAACTTTCCAAGTACATTTTCCATACAAATGAGTCTTAGATCTAAGATGACTCTGATATGCTATCTTAAGTTGACATAGACACCCTGTGCTCTGAATATCAGTATTTATATTTTCCAGATACTTTCTTGGCTCTACCCTAACTTTTTTTTTTTTTTTTTTGAGACGGAGCCTCAAGCTATCCCCCTGGGTTAGCAACCTCCAACTCCTGGGCTCAAGCGAGTCTCCCACCTCAGCCTCCCAAGTAGCTGGGACCACAGGCGCCGACCACAGGCACCCACCACAACGCCCGGCTATTTTTTGGTTGCAGCCATCATTGTTGCTTGGTGGGCCTGGGCTGGGGATTCAAACCTGCCATCTTAGGTGTACGTGGTTGGCGCCTTAGCCGATTGAGCCACAGGAGCCGAGCCTACCCTTTCTAACTTTATTCAATGACATTTTTGTCACATTCAGACAGACATCTGTCTAGCACAAGAAACTTAATGCTCAGTGTTCAGGCATGTCTCAACCTGTTCTCATCTCTCTACATTAGTGGATCCCAGCCAGGGGTGATTTTGCAATCTGCCTCCTGCCCTGTGATACCCGGAAATATCTAGAAACATTTTTGCTTGTTGCAACTGGGGGAGGAGGGTGCTGCTGCTGTCTGGTGGGCAGAGTTCAGGGATGCTGCTCACCATTCTATGATTTTCCTGATTTCTGACCCCCCAAATACAGAGATATACAGCCCCAAATAACAACATGGGTTCATAAATTCTGCCCTGCATAGAGTCCTACTGTTGTCATAACAGGATGAAAAATCCCCTAGGATCTTGACATTCTTTCTTATAGTGTTTTGTGGACATCCAAACTGTATTTCATACTGTATTAAAAATACTTCCTATGGGCTGGGCACAGTGGTGGCTCATGCCTATAGTCCTAGTACTCTGGTAGGCTGACTTGAGCCCAGGAGTCTGAGATTGCAGTAAGCTATGCTGATACCATGGCACTCTAACCAGTGATAGAGTGAGACTGTCTTTAAAAAATATTTTTATATGTACTACACATACGTGTGTAGTACATATATATAAACACACATGTGTCATAGGAAGTATATATATATATACACACATATACATCTTATTATTCCACTAGACAAATGTAAGGATAAGACTCTCAATTCCTGTGTCTTGGGCACCTGGTGGGGTTTGGGACAGAAATTTGAATATTATTCTAGTACTAAAATATGTAAGAAACCCAGTCATGACCTAGGAATTCTGATCTAGGGATTATTTTCTACTTACACCACTTTCTGAAGATTACAGGTGTCAGAAGCTATTTGTTCACAAAGAATCCTCACTGATGAGGTACTAAGGAAGCTCTGACTGATTTTCAGAAATATCAGATTCTCATTTGAGCCAAAAATGGAACAAAGTTCTGTCCAGAAGGAAAGTATGTGTTGATCATCCTGGGATCTATAGGGAAGAGAAGGATGGGGTTATTGACCCAACATTTACCCATCATAGCAAAGGACATGAATTTCTCTGGGCATACACCACTAATAAGTGATTATAACTTCAACGGTTGCATGATTGAATCATTTACTACCACTATCAGGCAACATATCACCCACGTCGTATTACTAGAGAAATTGTACTTCTTATACCACAATCAATAGAGGGTAAGAATAGATTAAAATTCTCTTCAATTAAAATTGATTAAAGACTGATAACCATATGTATATTAGTAAGGGATATGTGAGTACTTAATGGTGCATCCATATACATACTATTGGGTCATTTCTCAAGCTCATTTGCAGTAATGTTGTTGACCTAAAATGGTATCTGTAAAAGACTTGAGAAAACAATAATCTCTAGGTAGTTACACAGACTTTTCAAAGAATGTTGGTCTTCTTCTAGCGGTTGCCTCTGGGTGACAGGATTTGCAGAAATCGGGTGTCCCGATTTATGTTTTTCAATCCTGCTTTGATTTTCTGTTTATGTATGGTATCTCTATAATTACAAAAAAATAAAAAAAATTTGATTTTCAAGAAAGTGGTAAAGGTACCCGAAACCACATCAGGTTGAGCCATTTGCAAAAACCACTCACGCAAGAAGAGCCAGGTCTCAAGACAAGGTCTGACTCAAAGCCTCAACTGTTTTGTCACAGTGTTGTACATTGTGCCTCTCACCTTGCATGTTAAGGAACAAAAGTCCAGTGAGAGGGAAAAAGCTGACCCTAGGCCACAGGGAACAAGATACTGTGGCTGCTTCCCAGCAGAGCATGGGATGAGGCTGAAGATGGAGAACTAGCAGATTAAGAGTGAGCTTTTACCTTTCAAGCTGAGTGTGTGGTTCCGATGCAGTGTCGTTCTCCAGGAATATCCCCTTTGCGACCCGTAGTGAGAGTTTCTGCAGGTTCTGACAATGCTTGAGGCAGAATGAAGAGTCTATAATGTCCATTTTATTATTCAAGTGGAGAGACAGTTCCTTGAAGGGGACCATCGCGCCCCTCGCCAGCCCCTCATCCTGAGACTCATAGAGGCAGTACAAAAGCTCCTTCATGTCAGTCCTAGAGAAGGGCTTTTGCTCATCAAGATTTGCTCTGTATTTCAGTAATTCCTCCTTGATCTGCAGGGACATCCGGCAGCCAAAAGTCGACTCCAGCTCCTGGACCCTCTTCTCGTTTGACAGGCCAAATAAGAAGTATCCCACCTGGGTCAGGTTGGGGTTCCTCACTCGCTCCTCCTTGGAGAACAGCTTCTGCAC
>CAUYQV010159383.1:0-32168 GCA_963574575.1 Galagoides demidoff | reverse complement strand
GAGGAATTTGCAGCTTCATTTTATTTATTCATTCATTTATTTATTTTTTTGAGACAGAGTTTTACTTTGTCACCCTCAGTAGAGCACTGTAGTGTCATTGCTCACAGCAACCTCCAACTTGTGGGCTCAAGGGATTCTCTTGCCTCAGTCTCCTGAGTAGCTGGGACTATAGGCTCTCACCACAATGCTCAATAATTTTTAGAGATGGGGTCTTCCCCTTCTCTCAGGCTAATCTTGAACTCCTGAGCTCAAGTGATGTGCCAGACTTGGCCTCCCAGAATGCTAGGATTATAGGCATGAGCCACTGTGCCCAGCCTACAGCTTTGTTTTAAAACTACCACGTTATCAGAGCCAGATTTGGGGGGAATTCTCTTCAATTAGTCCTTTGTGTCAGTTAGCGTTAAATTTGGTTGTATAGGGCAAAAAACACACAGACAGTGGCTTAAATGATATAGAAGTTCATTTCTGTTTCACATCAATGAAGGCTGGCAGGAGCAGTCAGGATGTCAGTATCCACAGTGTCAGGTGCCTCAGCTCCTGCTGCCTTGTCGTTTCACCATTCTCAGTGGATAACTTTTAACTCATGACCCAACATAGTTGCTTGAGGTCTAATCTTCACACCCACAATCCAACCAGTAGGAAGAAGTTTCGTTTTAGGACCTATCTCAGAAGTCCCTCCTGATACCACCATTTGTAGCCCATTGGCAGCACACTTAGTCACATGGCTGTGCCTAGCTGCAAGGGAGCTTTTATTCTACCCAGAGAAACAGACAAGCAAATAAGTCAAGGTTTCTACCATCAAGGAAGAAGGGGAGAATGGATATTGGCAGACATCCAGCAGTTCTGCCACACCTGCTTACTCCTTTCTATTTCCTGTTCTGCCACCTGGCAAGCTATGGCTCTGGACAATTCAATTCTTTGGCCTTGTTACCTGTTCCTCTGGTATATTGGAAGGAGGATACTGTAATCTAATAAGGAAAGCTTAAAGTGTAAGCGCATGTCTGCATTCTGGTTTCAGGAAGAACGGGAGCCCCACCCAGTCAGCCTCCTTTTGGGGGCGGGGGGTGGGTGGGTGGGGGGTTAGGAGGATATTTTGCAAACTTCCGAAGGCCCTTTCAACAAGTCGTGAGGAATTTCTCTTTGTTAGGTTTTGGAAGTAACCTTTCCCTGCATTTAATGAGGCTATGCCTTCCATCAGATACCTCCCTGTGGTTCAAACAGATACCTAAGGAAGTTGAATGTGAGATGTGGAGCCATCCATTAAGTGAGCACTTACTATGTGTTTGACACTGTACCAAGCTCTAGGATCATGAAGTGACTGCAGCTCATACTCTAAGGCCGTTACGTTGTTCTGGTTACCAGGCCAGGGTGTAAATTAAACACAGTTTGATGTATTGAGTGTCATAACAAAGTGTGATGGTGGTATGGGTTGAATTGTCTCCCCCACTCCTCACCCAAGGACATGTTGAAGTCCTAACCCCTAATACCTGTGAATGTGACCTTATTTGGAAATAGGGTCTTTACAGATGTAACAGTTAAAAATGAAGTTATTAAAATAGGCCCTAATACAGTATGGACTGTTGGTCTTTCAAAAAGGGCGGAAGAGACACATAGACACACATTGAGAGAAGGCCACATGGTACAGGAGGCAGAGACTGGAGGAATGCCAACAATTGCCCACAACACCAGAAACTGAGAGAAAGGTAGGAAACATTTCTCCCCTACAGCCTTCAGAGGGCATAGAGCCCTGCTGACACCTTAATATCAGGCTTCTAGTCTCCAGAACTGTGGGAGAACAAATTTCAATTGTTTTAAGGAGCCCGGTTTGTGGTATGTTGTTATGACATCCCTGGGTAACTAATATAGGTGGTCATTTTGATGTGCCACTTTGGGTAGGTTATCATACCGTTACTCAATCAAACACTAATCCTGGGGTTGCCGTGAAGGTATTTCGTAGATGTCTATAATCAGTTGACTTTAAGAAAAGGCGATTATGGCTTGGTGCCTGTGGCTCAAGTGGCTAAGGCACCAGCCACATACACCTAAGGTGGCAGGTTTGAATCCAGCCTGGACCTGCCAAACAACAATGATGGCTGCAACCAAAAAGAAAAGGAGATTATCAGGGCAGGCCTAATTCAATCAGTTGAACTGAGGTTTTCCTGAAAACTCAGAAATTCTGCTTGTGGACTGTAGCTTCAGCTGATGTGAAGGAGTTTCATCTTTCCATTCCTGATGGCCTGCCCTGTGGACTTCAGACTTACTAGACCTCACAACTGCATAAGCTAATTACTTGTGATAATTCTCTTAATATATCTCCTACTGGTCTGTTTCTTTGGCAGATTCCTGACTAATACACAAAGAGATGATGTAATCTTGAAATACATTTGCCTAAATGTCTATGGAGCCATTGAAGGTTTCCGAGGGGGTGTTTTTTTGACAGGGTGTTGAAGGATGGGTAAAATTTTGTTAGGTAGGAAAGGACATTTCAAGCAGAGGGAACAGTATGTGCAAAGGCCTGAGTAGTAAAGCCTCTCCTCCCTCCTGCCCAGTGGCTAGAGATGTAAGTGAGAGAGTTTATCTTGATTCCTCAGGTTTTTGTCCTCCCCTTATATTTTGCTCCTAGGAGGGAGCCACACTCCTAGTCTTGGCTCTATTAAATATTTCCAGCACCCTAATGGCTCCTTCATTCTCTCAATGACCCCAAAGGAAACCTGGAGCCAAGGCCTGGGATACTTAATGGGAATGAATGACTTGGGGCAGGCGTGTGATCATATGGTGTGTGCAAACCTGCATTTTTCTGAGGGGATAGTTCATTCCTTTGCTCAGCTTCTTGGAGGTTTCTAAGGTGGGGAATAAGAAACACAGCTAAGGACGTATTAGGGTGACAGCAAAGGGTTTGCTATTCAAGGGCCAGGAACAGTATGGCAGTAGGTCGGTCTACAGGAGTCAGTCAGGCAGCCTGGTGTCTATTAATGTCATTGCACCTCAGTCTCCTCATCTGTAAAACGGAGTTGAGGATCCTAGATGTTAATCCTTTTGTTGGACTCTGTAAAGATCTGATGAGATAATGGTAGTCAAATTCTTAGCACACTGCAGGGTGCACTCAGCCAACTTTTCCTGTGTGCTTACCACGTTCCAGGCGCTGAACTAAAGATCTACAGGCAGTTAGCTCCTTAATAGCGCGCAGCGGCTGGAGAGGGAGGGTGCAAGTCCCTGGCAGCCCACGTGGGGCCCTAGTGGAACAAGCCACCCGGCCGCCTGGGGGGGCTGCGCTCGCGCCAGCCGGCGGCGGGGAGGGGCGGGCCGGGGGCGGCGCGCAGGTGGGGCGGGCCGGGGGCGGGACGGCGCGGCGGTTCCGGGATCCGGGTCCCGGTCTCCGCCGCCGCCTCGGGGCGCCGACCGCTGGCCGCAGCTGGCGGGCGCATGTGGGGGCGCGCGGCGCGGAGGCGCTGCCCGCGGGGCCCGCGGCGCGGCCGGGAGGCGCTGCTTGTGCTGCTGGCGTTGCTGGCGCTGGCCGGGCTGGGCTCGGTGCTGCGTGCGCGGCGCGCGGCCAGGGCCCCTGAGCCGGGACCCCGGCACACCCCACGCCCCGGGCGGCTGGAGTCGGTCCTGTCGCGGCCGCCGCTGCCCCTCAATGCGCTGGGCGCGCGGGGCGAGGCAGTGCGGCTGGACCTGCAGGGAGAGGAGCTGCGGCTGCAGGAGGAGAGCGTGCGGCTGCACCAGATCAACATCTACCTCAGCGACCGCATCTCGCTGCACCGCAGCCTGCCGGAGCGCTGGAACCCGCTGTGAGTCCACAGGAGGCGGGAGGAGCCCTGCCCCGGAGCTCAGGCTGCCGTGGCTCCGTCAGAATGGAAGGGACATATGTGGGAGTCTCGCGTCTTATTGGGTCTTTCTCAGAAGGTAGTCCCTCTCATAGAGGGACCGGGAAGCAAGAAAGTTTAAAAAATGAAAGTAGAAAAAAATCCCAGTCTGTTACTAGGGATCTCAGCTGCCTCTTCCTTGGGAAGTTACCATTCTGCTCTGAAAAGGGCGGGGGTTGGGGGCTAAGCAGACAGGTTTAAGATGAGGCCCCCACAACACCCACGGGCCAGCTGTGCGCTTTCCTTATCACTCTGCCTGTGTGGAGAGAACGACCTCTCTTCTGGGCGGGGACTGACTCAGTTCATTCATCTGAGTGCGCCTGGGTCCCAGGAACCAAAAGGGTAGGAGGGGGCGCGGCCGGTGAGATGAAAGATGGCAGAGAGCCTCCTTGCCCTCTTCCTGGGTGTTGGACTCCTGGGCTTTGGTGGAGGAAGGCCAGATGGAGTGAGGATGGGAAGGGAAGGACTCCTGGCTGTGGTCCAGCCCAGCTCACTCCCGTGGGTGGTGCAGGACTGGAGCCAGTGTGGTCAGAGGCCTAGTTCCTGTTGGAGCTGCCCTCTAGGCAGGTGGTGCCCCTTGCCTAGGTGAGCGCAAGAGCATGGGCTGGCAGCAGGAAGAAGGCCAGGTGAATACTGTCACCTCTGCGCTGGGTCTCTTGGCCTTCTCTCTTTTCCTGGGAGGTGGCTGGGCTCTCCCAGGGCCATGGCTACCCATTCCTTTCAGACTTTGAAGAACTGAGGACTCAGAGAGGGGGTCCCTGCTGGAGCTAATGGGAGCAGCTGCTGTGTACTTCAGGCACCTGCTACCCCTTACCCTTCTGTGCCACTCCTGGTTTACAGGTGTCGAGGTAGGTTCAGAGAGGACAGATGACTCACCCAAGGCCCACAGCTAGAGAGTGGAGGAACTGGCATTGGGAATGTGGCCCTAGGGATTTTAGGGGACTGCTCCAAAGTTTGGATGGACTTGGATCTTACTGTCTTATTTTGGTGGCTCTCCTCATGCCCAGCCCAATTCTTCTGACTGAGGCATTTTTTTTTTAACTGTTAATCTTTTTGTATAAAACACTATTGGGACTGTTAGTAGTTCCCCCCTCAGCCAGTCAGCTTAATTTGTGCTTAGCTCCTTGAAACACCAAGGGTGCTCAGTGAGGCAAGGTCTAGCTAGGGGAGGGTTCAAGTCAGATCCAGGGTTCAAGCCCAGCCCATATGAGATAAAATCCTGGCTCTTTTGCTTGTCATCTCTGTGATCTTGGGCAAACTATTGGGCTTCTTGGAACCTCAGTTTCCCCATCTGCAAAATAGGGATGGAGGGAGTGCTGGCAGGTGAGGTGAAAGGTGGCTAGGAGGCTGAGTGTGAGGCCTTCCTGGGTTTTGGACTCTTGGGCTTTGAGTGGAGGAAGGCAGACTCATAAAAGTGAATCTCCGTGCTCTCTACATGGAAGTGAGTAGAAAGAACACACTGTAGGAATTAATTCCTACAACACTAACACTTGGGAGCAGACTGTGCGCTCAGTTCTTATTAGTTTTTATACTTTCCCTGTTAAGAATATACTTATGAGGTTGCTTTTGAGAGCCATCAGGGATTGGTTATAAAATTTGTTGTTTTTTTCTTCCTGGATCCAACTTCCTTTATTGTCCCACGTTGTGAATATCTCTTAGAAACACTGTAGAGGACCTGTGGGGCTTATGGTATCCTGTTTCCATGGTGATACAGCTGCCCAGTGTCCTATCAGGATTTGCTTATAGATCCTGCTGTTGCATTGACCCTGGGAAGTTAATCCAAACTCAGCGTGATAAGGAGTGTGAATGCCTTCTTATCTTGCACACTCATTCACAGCCCTTGCTGCATCTAATTCCAAAGCAAGGCCTGTTGTGTTATTCTTGCCTAGCCTGGGAGAAAGGTGAGCACGAGCTGTGTGGATCTCAGCCAGGCCAGGCTTTGGGGTGTAACATCACTGTGGTCAGTAGGGCCAGGGCCTTGCATAGAATTTCATTTTTTCTTATAGTTTGTACCATATGGGGTGAGGAACTGATGAGGGTCTGGAGATTTTGACTGAGAATTTGGCACGGCAGATTATGAGTTCACGGTACAAGGGTGGGGTCCCCTGGGAGTCACATTAATAAGCAGAGGGAGAGTTAGGGTCCTTGAATGTTGTAAGAGGAAGGGCCCTGAGGAAGCATTTGGTCTAATCAGACAGGAAGAGCCATGTACCCAGGGTCACAGAGCAGATCTGGGGCAGAGCTGGCCTGCGGTCCAGATCTCTTATCTGTTCTTGCCTTTTTCTGTTTACTTTGATTATAAAAACAATACCTGTTCACTATAAAAATTTGAACATAAACAGTGAAGCAAAAAAGAAAAATATAGGTCTGGGCGAGGTGGCTCACACCTGTAATACCAGCACTCTGGGAGGCTGAGGTGGGCAGGTCACCTGAGCTCATGAATTTGAGGTCAGCCTGAGTTAGACTGAGACCCTGCCTCTAAAAATAACTGGGCACTGTGGCAGGCACCTGTAGTCCTAGCTACTCAGGAGGCTGAGGCAAGAGAATTGCTTGAACCCAGGATTCCGAGGTTGCTGTGACCTGTGACGCCACACTACAGCACTCTACCAAGGGGGACAAAGTGAGACTCTCAAAAAAAAAAAAAAGAAAGAAAGAAAAACGAAAAGTCACCAATGAACCTGTTACTGAGGGCAGAACCATCGTTAACATTTGCTGTGTATCCTTCTAGTCTTTTGTAGGTAGAGAAATAGGTTTGAAAAATGTGCATATAGGTGTGTGGGTGAGAACATACTCAAACGTGAGTGTGTATGTAGACCTACACTCATTTTTAATGTGTCTTTGCATTGCAGTGCACAAAACTGTTGACAGAGGCAAGGAGTGAGTTTGGCTCTTCCTGGTGTCTACAAGGCTTGCCCTGTGTCTTCCCCCTTGGCCAGGGCCAGACAATAAAGAGATGTTTCAGAGTGTTGGCTCTAACTCTGTGACACACAGTGTAGATCCTGGCCCCTGTATAAATCTAATAATTCACATGCCAGTGGATTAGAGGACAGCTTTATTTTAATTAGTTACAATACTGCATTGAGGGGAAGGAGGATATTGATGACAAGGAATCTTCACATGGTAATATAGCAAGTATAGGGTTTACAGTGCTTTCACAAATCCTAGCAGGGAGGAGGAGCTTTCACTTTAAAATGCTTGCAAGCCGAAGTGAGGAGTCTGATAGCTGGCTTTGTGGCCCTGGGAACTTAATAAAAAATGGTGATGCCAGGGACCTTTCTCCAAACAGTTAAATCAGAATTTCAAGACTGGACACCACACGCATGTCATCCTAGCACTCTGGGAAGCAGAGGTGGGTGGATTGCTTGAGCTCAGGAGTTCAAGACCAGCCTGAGCAAGAGGGAGACCACTGTCTCTACTAAAAATAGAAAAATTAGTGAGGAATTGTGGCAGGTGCCTGTAGTCTCAGCTACTCAATGGTGCTGAGGCAAGAGGATTGCTCTTTGAGGTTGCTGTAAGCTATATGATGCCATGGCACTCTAGCTGGGGGCAACAAAGTAAGACTGTCTCAAAAAACAAACAAACAAACAAAAAAAACCCAAAAATAATTTCTGTGGATAGAAGCTAGACTGAGTTTGATGTGCAAGCAAGATTGAAAGCTCCTGGCCTAGAGACTGTAGGTTTCTGACTCAGAAGATTTAGGGTGAGAGCTTTTGAGGGTGTGGGAAAATACGATAGTTAGACAAAGCAAGGATTGCTAACAGGTCAAGTATTATTGAAACCAGTGATGGCATCACAGTCTGTTGAGAGGTGTGTCACAAGGAAATGGTTGCTAATAATGTTGTACCAAAATTTGCCAAAAGTTTTAGTTTTTTTCAGAATGAGGACCTTGAGATGATCCCTGAAGCATCATTCTCAGTTGCATTCTGGCCTATTTAGTAAGAGAGGAAAAAGTGGAGGGACAGTGCGCTCGGGGCTGTGCATTTCCCCAGGTGCACCTGCAGGGCTGCTATTAAGGTGAATATCAGCCACTCTGCCTCTGCAGAAGAGCTGTGAACCACTGGTCAGGAAAGCAGGAAGTTAGTACACAGTGTTTGGATTTCTTAATTGCTTGCTCAGGTTTTGGCCTTGTTAATACTATAATTGCAGATGTGTGTCTGAATTGAAGGATCAGGATTTGGAAGCTGGGATGGCAAAGAGTCTCAAAGTCCTAAATAGATAAATCGGCAAAAATTGGTGTGTCTTGCTAGGCTTGGCAGGAGGAAGTTGGTCAGGATTTTTTTTTTTTGTAGTAAAGTAGGCTGTTCTCATAGGACATTATCTTTGGGAAAACATCACAACATGGTGTGGGCATTAGACTCAAGTTTCTTTTGCTTCCTTGATAAGGTTGAAAACTGCAAAATGCTTTATTGATTTATACACATACTAGACCCATCCTGTAGTAGTCAGAGTGGCATTCTTTTTTTGAGTTAGTACTTCAGATTCATGGAACATGTTCAGTATTGATGAGTATTTTCACGAGATCTTTTTCCATCCTTTTCCTTTCACTCATTCTGTTTCTGTTTGTTTTAGATGTGCCTCTTAATAGTATATTGTTCCATCTTGTATTGTCATTAAATATAAAATCCAGACTGACAACCACTGACTTTTAACTAGAGTGTAATGTCCATTTATATGTGTTGTGGTTACAGAGACTTTTGGTGCCAACTTCTTTTCTATTTGTTACACTTTTAAAAATGTGTTTTTCTCCTCTTTTTTTTTTTTTTGCAGTTTTTGGCCGGGGCTGGATTTGAACCCGCCACCTCTGGCTATGGGGCCGGCGCCCTACTCCTTTGAGCCACAGGCACCGCCCCTTCCCCCTTTATTTCTACTGCTGTTTGAGTTGATAGAGGCTTCCCTCCACTTCTTGTTCCCTTTTTCTCTCTTTACTAATTTAACGGTTATTTTATCTTTCTTTTTTCAGAAATGGGGTTTCGCTCTGTTATCTAGTCTGGAGTACAGTGGTGCGACCATATCTCATAGTAGCCTTGAATTCCTGGGCTGAAGTGATCATCCTGCCTTAGTCTCCTTAGTAGCAAGGACTATAGGCACACACCACCATAACTGCCTAGTTTTTCTTTTCTTTCTTTCCTTTATTTCTTTTTTTTTTTTTTTTTTTAGAGACAGAGTCTCATTATGTCACCCTGGGTAGAGTGCTGTGGCATCACAGCTTACAGCAACCTTAAACTCTTGGGCTTAAGCGATTCTCTTGTCTCAGCCTCCCAAGTAGCTGGGACTACAGGCGCCTGCCACAACGCTTGGCTATTTTTGTTGTTGTTGTCATTGTTTAGCAGGACCTGGGTGGATTTGAACCTACCAGCCCCAGTGCGGTAGCTGGTGCCCTAATCACTGAGCTATAGGCACTGAGCCTAATTTTTCTATTTTTTTTGTAGAAATGAGGTTTCACTATGTTGCCCAGGCTGGTCTCAAACTTTGTCTGAAGCAATACTCTTGCCTCAGCCTCTCAAAGTGTAGAATTATAGGCATAAGCCACTTTGCCTGGTCTGTATTATCTAAAGTTTAGTGGTGAATTTTAAAGTACATATTTAATTTAACAAAGATTAAAGTTAATCGTTAACTGTAGACTTTAGCTGCTTTAACATTGACTGGCCTCCCTCCCAATTCGTATGCCATTTTACTCCAATATTTTAATTGTGTTTTGCTTTTAAACCAATACATGAAGACATTTTTAAGATGTAGTATTTGTTTGTTTAGATTTAGCCACAAGTTTAACCATTTTCTCTGTTTACCATTCTTTCTGAGTCAGAGACCTTTTTGGGAGTCTTTTTCTTTTTCCTGGAATATGTAATATACTCACTGCTATAGAAGTTATAGTGCTAGGATAATAGGCATGAGCCACCACACCCAAACTGTCTGTCATTCTTATTTCTTTGTCTTCATTTGAAATCTTTTGTTTAAGCATATTAAGCATATTTACTTTATGTTCAGTGTCAGATAATTCTAATGTCTAGATTAGTATTTTCTTCTTGTTCCTGGACATAGAGGACTTAACTTCCTTTACTTTCCTGTTAGCTGCTGAGTCATGCATTTAAAAGATTTTTCAAAAGGGAGCTTGGCACTTGTAGGCCACATATAGGGAGGCTGGCCGATTTGAACCAGCCCGTGGCCTGCCAAACAACAGTGACAACTACAACAACAAAAAAATAGCAGGGTGTTGTGGCGAGCGCCTGTAGTCCCAGCTACATGGGAGGTTGAAGCAAGAGAATCACTTACGCCCAAGAGTTTGAGGTTGCTGTGAGCTGTGATGCTACGGGACTCTACCGAGGGTGATATAGTGAGACTCTGTCTCAAAAAAAAAGAAAAAAGATTTTTCAAAAGTATTTTATCAAGACTTTTTGGGTATATATGCTGGGAGACTTTTGAATGTATATTCCCCAGAAATTTTAGTCTTCCACATTGGCAGAGGCAAAACTCATAGTCACTTTAAAAAATACTTATTTTCTATACCAGTCAAAATTCTTTTGGTTGAATGTGACCGAAATACCAGTCTAAACTGACTTAAATACACAAGAAAATATATTGGCTTCTATCACAGAAAAGTGTAAGATTAGACCTGGGTTCAGGTTTCAAATGACTTCATCAGGACATCATGATTGGTCAGGCCTGAGGCACGGAGGCTCCCCAGAGGTAGGGGGTGTGTGTGCCTGTGCCTATATTCAGCCCTGGGAAGCAGTTAGCGCATCCATTTATTCATATCCATATAATACATAGACATTATGTAGTCTCTCCCCAGAATTATGAAGGTTACATGAAATAAAAAATGTAAAATGCTCAGCACAGGGCCTCTCATGTAGTAAGCACCAGACAGATGTTACTGTTATTACTGGGTGAGGTACAAGGCATACTGAAAATACAGACACAAACACAGTTCAGCCCCTGCCCTCACAGAGCACATGGAATGTACCAGAAGTTTAGAGAAACAATGGTTTACTATGATTTGGTTTTAAATTCAGCTCTGAGCTGTTGTCTGTAAGGCAAAAGTGATGCTCAATTGTTTCCTGATTAAAGGATACACAGCTTTTTACCAGTAAGGAGAAGGAGAGAGTGTTTTTCTGGATGCAAACTCAGAGACATTTCAAAATGATATGCAATGGTACCCTTATGATTTTTCAGTTTTTTAATGGTACCATGCAGTTGTTCTGTTTTTCACTTTCAGTACAGTATCCAATAAATTATATGTAATATTCCATACTTTGTTATAAAATAGGCTTTGTGTTAGATGATTTTGCCCCACGGTAGGCTAATGGCAACATGCTGAGCATGTTTAAGGTGGGCTGGGCTAAGCGGGGTGCAGTAAATGCATTTTCAACTTAGGATGGGCTTTTGGGGTGTAACCCCATCATAGGTTGAGGAACATCTGTATTGAACTTCATAAGGGAGAAAGCTTTTAGGAGATGTTTTCAAAAAAAAAAAAAAAACTAGGGCAAGAATAAAAGGAAAAGGCAGAATACTAAATTATTGCTCAGTGAAGGCATTTGCCATGGGGAGCTAAAGAAATGCTATGCAGCCTTTTTAAAAATTATGCTCATTGTTAGACAATTTTAGAATGCAGAAAAATGTAAAGAATTAAATAAGAATCAATGACAATCCCACTCATTGATAACATTTTTGGCATATTTCTTTCTATTGTTTATTGTTTATGTCTGAGTACGCTCACATACACATCATTGTTTCTAGAATTGGCTATTTATAGATTTCTACTTTGCTATTTTGATACATTATACTGTGACCATTCTTTATCATTAAATTGTCTCTTAAAATATGATTTTCAATGGCCATGTAGCATTTCTTCATGAAGCCATATTACAACTATTTCTTATTGGACGATTAAATTACAGATTTTTATTGTTATAAGTAATATTATAAAAATGTTTTTTAAGTTTCCTTCAGGGTATCTGATTATTATTGCCTAGGCAAAAAATTCTTAGACAGGGTATTGACATGAGATCAAAGAGAAGAGGGAAAATTTTAAAGCTCTGGCTGTGAATTACGAATTGGCACCCAGCTTTCGTGGGATTTACATGACACAAACAGCCCACCTTGACATTCTAAGACAGTAGTAGCCTTAGGCCTTTGGTTTTCACAGAGCAGTGAGAACACGGAAACAAAAAATGAGTATATTCTTCTTAGCAAAGTATCTCAAGAATGGAAGAAAAAGTATGCAATGTATTCAGTCTTACTATGAAATTAATTTATAGCTTTCTTATGAAAGCTATAACCCAATTATAGCCCAAGAGGGAGAGGAGGGGAGGGAGGAGGATGGGTACAGGGAGGGTAATTGGTGGGACCACGCTTATGGTGCATCTTATCAGGGTACATGGGAAATTTACTAGGTGTAGAATATAAATGTCTTAACACAATAACTAAGAAAAGTCGTGAAGGCTATGTTAACCAGTTTGGTGAAAATATTTCAGATTGTATATAGAACCAGCACATTGTACCCCATGATTACATTAATGTACACAGCTATGATTTAATAAAAATAAAAATTAAAAAAAAAAACAACTGAAGAAGGGCTGATAAATTTGGTCAAGCAGAGAAGAAATAAATTTGAATCCAGTATAGTAGGATGTGATTTTAAACTAAAGGATGGTTCTTTACATTGAATAAACTTTACTTTGAAAACCTCACTCTAGCATTTTTATTTTCACTTATTTCTCTTAGAACCTGTGAATGTTTGAAACTAAATTTTAGCTGCTGCTTTGTTTGTTTCAGAGACAGAGTCATGGTCTCTTGTCCTGGTTTGAGTGTAGTGGTGTCATCATAGCTCACTGCATCCTCAAAGTCCTGGGCTCTAGTGATCGTCCTACCTCAGCCTCCTCAGTAGCTGAGACCACAGACACGTGCCACCGCATCTGGCTAATGTTTAATTTAATTTAGTTTAGTTTAATTTGATTTGTTTAAAGAGATGGGATCTTGCTTTGTTGCCCAGGCTCCTAGCCTAAGTGATCCTCCTGCCTTGCTCAGCAAAGTGCTGGGATTATAGGAGTGAGCCACCCTGCTTGGTCTGCATATTTATTTATTTTTTTAGAGACAGAGTGTCACTTTATTGTCCTCGGTAGAGTGCTATGGCACCACAGCTCACAGCAACCTCCAGCTCATGGGCTTAGGCGATTCTCTTGCCTTGGCCCCCCGAGTAGCTGGGACTACAGGTGCCCACCACAATGCCTGGCTATTTTTTTGTTGCAGTTTGGCCAGGGTCAGATTCAAACCCTCCACCCTCAGTATATGGGACAGGCGCCCTACTTACTGAGCTACAGGCGCCGCCCTGCATCTGTTATTAAAGATTAAAAAAATCTTTATTTTAGGTTTTATAAAAAGACCTTTTTCACACAGTGTAAGTAATTCTTTCTGACGCTTTTAGTGAGCTACAGCTTAGTAGCTACTATATAGCTTTTCTGTGCATCCTATTCTAGGATGCAGGAGCTAAATAATCCAGACACACTTATAAATCACACACACATTTATTTCCCACTTACTGTAACTTACATATTTATTTGCTGCACGGGGAGGCTGTTTTGGTAGAGCTGGGAAAGAATGAGATTGCCGAGGGCATTTGTAAGAGCCATTAAGATTGAAATATATATTTATAGATCAGAATTGGTTTGGTGTTTGGGTATATCCTTTGCAAATTAAACTTTTTTCTTCTTTTTATATTAAATTTTTAATTTTGAAAAATTCAAACCTGGAGAAAATTTGCAAGAACGGTGCAATAAATTCCTGTAAATCCTCCGTCTAAACTCACCCATTATTATTTTGCCCCATTTGCTTAATTTTTCTCTTTCTATATGTCTACTATAATATACACCATTGATTAACCATTCTTTACCCATCTTTAGTGTGTATTTTCCAAGAACGAGGATACTCTGTCGGGATACTAAGATATAGTATCAAATTGAGGAAATTCATACAATCTTAGATTTCTTTAGCTGTCCCAACTTTATTTTTGAGACAGAGTTTCACTCAGTCACCCTCGGTAGAGTGCCATGGCATCATAGCTGACAGCAACCTCAAACTCCTGGGCTCAAGTGATGCTCATGCTTCAGCCTCCCGAGTAGCTGGGACTGCAGGCACCCAGCTACATTTTAGAGACGAGGGTCTCACTCTGGCTCAAGCTGGTCTGGAACCTGTGAGCTCAGGCAATCCACCCGCCTCAGCCTCCCAAGTGCTGGGATTACAGGCGTGACTTAATGTTTCATTAAAGAATGTTGTGTCTTCCAACCCACAGCTGTGTAACTTTGATGAAGGATTATAGGCTAGAGCTATGATAGCGCTAAGGAATTGTTAATTTTTAAAGATTTAACAAAGATACTGTGTTTCTTATAAAAAAGGATCCTTATCTGTTAGACATTCCTAATGAAATAGTCACAGATGCTACCCTGTGCTGGATTTTCTCAAAAACCAATCTGGGAAGGGGGGAGTGGCCGTTGACACAGATGAATCAAGAGTGACCATGCATTAAGAATCATTGACACCTCAGGCAGCGCCTGTGGCTCAGTGAGTAGGGTGCCAACCCCATGTACCAAGGGTGGTGGGTTCGAACCCCACACTGGCCAAACTGCAACAAAAAAGTAGCCAGGCGTTGTGGCGGGCGCCTGTAGTCCCAGCTATTTGGGAGGCTGAGGCAAGAGACTTGCCTAAGCCCAGGATTTGGAGGTTGTTGTGAGCTGTGATGCCACAGCACTCTACCAAGGGTGATAAAGTGAGACTCTGTCTCTTAAAAAAAAAAAAAAAAAAGAATCAGTGACACTGAGCAAAGGGCACCCAACAGTTTCTTATTTGCTCTCCTGTTTGTAAGTTTAGAGTTTTTCATAGTAAAACAAAAGGGGAAAGACAGAAATAGGTTGTGCATGCCAAGGGCTCTTCCTCGGCTTTTTTCATGGGGCTCATGTCTATCATTGTTCTTGTCTCATCCTGAGTGTCATCTTCTCAGGGAGGCCCTGCTGGATCCCCTGTCCTGTGTTGTCCCTTCCCTCTTCCCACTCCCCTCCATAGCTGCGCTTTCATCATCTATGTTTACGTTCTTCATACTATGATTACTCTGTAATTGCTGCTTTGTTTATTTGATTGGTGGCCCCCATGAAATGTGAGCACCATGGGAGACTGGCCTGTCTGGTACATAAGCAGCCGGTTTGGCAACTGACTGACAAGGGGCCTGTTGGCACTTTATAGCACGTGATACAAGGCAGCAGATGAGAGTTCCACCCTCATCCCCCCTTTTGCACCTCCTCTCCTGTGCTTTCTGATCTGACAATGAGCTGTTGGGGAAGGCCTGGCCTTGGCTGCCCAGGGAGCCTGGCTGCTCCTCAGGCCCTTCACCTCCTTCTTGAATACCTTGCTGATCCCTTGGTCTAGCTTTGGCAAGCCCCCAGCATTTGACCTCTCGTCCTTTTGGTGTCCCCATGGTGTCCCTCTTGGGTTTTTGTTCCTTTCCCATCTCAACCATCTACCACTTCCTGCTGATGATTTTCCAGTCAGTCCTGTGACCCTGGGAGGTTGTCACAGGTTACTCTGAGAACACAATTCTGTGTCAACCAGGGAACCTTTGGTGCACAGTGACAGCCAATTCCATTGAAAAAAGAAGGAGCTTAATGGCCCACTTTGTTCACCCTCTTTGCTCTGGCCTGGTGCAGCTGCCTCATTGTGAAGCAAGGGTGGCAGGAACACAGGGAGGGGTCAGTGTCCTCTGCAGAGTGCTACCTGGAGTGTTGGTAGACTGTAGCCCCAGTTCTAGTTTATGCTTTCAGCACAACACCTAGGTCAAGCCTAGACACTGCTGGGTGCCAGTGGCAGGCAGGGCGAGGCACGGGGCACTCGAGTAACCAGAGTGCTGCATGTGGCACAAGCTGAGCCGGAGTGGGCCATGTGTGGGGGGAGCAGCGAGAAGCCAGGAGAGGCCTGAGGTAGGTGGTCCCCGGGGCTTCCCGGAGGAGAATAGGGTTGAGCTGCCCCTGAGAGAGAACAGGGAGTTTACCAAGTAGAGAAGGGAAGAAAGGGCATTCCAGGCAGAGGGAAGAGTCTAAGCACAGGCCTGGAAGTGGGATTGGAGTGGAGAGCACAGACAGGAGGGGATCTGCTGGGGAGGGAGAAGTGGCAATTTCCTTCCCTTCACATCTAGAAGTTGCTGTATAGCCTAAAACAATATCGCAAAGTGAAAGCTGGTTGGGTGTCATGGTTAGAACCTTAGAATCTGCTGGGGCTTCTGGTGGCACACAGGGGGCTCTGGAAGATCCTCCAGCAGATTATTTCCCATTTCCCAGGGGACCTTGTCCCCATCGTCTCTCCATCTCCAGCACTAACTTGGGTTGGGTCCTCAGTTCCTAAAGTTGTGTTGTATTTGCAGGTGCAGAGAGAAGAAATATGATTATGCTAATATGCCCAAGACATCTGTTATCATAGCATTTTATAATGAAGCCTGGTCCACTCTCCTTCGGACAGTTTACAGTGTCCTTGAGACATCCCCGGACATCCTGCTAGAAGAAGTCATCCTGGTTGATGACTATAGCGATAGAGGTAAGCCCCCAGTTAGGGCCCTTGGAGGAGCCTGTCCATCAGTGGCCATGTCTGGGAGGTGGGAGTGTGATGTGGGGGGTGGAATAGGCCCAGTAGGGACAGGCGTCCTGTGTGCCCTCTGCCTGATGAAGACCTCAGGGACAGCAGCCCAGGCCGAGGAACAGCAAGGGCCGTAGTGGCAATGAGCCGGACATTTTGGGGGGCCGACCATCAGATTGGAGGGGGTGATACGGGAGAGGAGTTGTAGGCCAGGCAGGGCCAGGTCTGGTAGAACCTTGGAAGCACCAGCAGGGGATGTGCCTAAACGTGAGCCTGAGAGGAAGGTGTCAGAGGCCTGAGGGGGACTAGAAGGACCAGGTCTATCTGAGGAGGTCACTGGGTCTGCAGTATGGAGAATGGCCGGTGGCAGGAGTGGGCCCCAGTGAGGATGCTAGGGGAAGGACAGGGAGCTTCCCGTTCACCCACGCACAGCAGAGCTTTGGCTTGGCTGGGACTGGCGGTGTTGATGGAGTAGCATCAGCTGTGACTTTCGGGGACTAGCTGAAGTGAAGCAGCTAAGCTTGACTGAGGGCAAGTGTGCAGGCTGTAGCAGCAGGTAGACCTGTGGGCTTAGTGGCTGGAGCCCATCTCAAACCAGATGTCCATGGCTAGGCCTCCCCTAGGGAAACAGCCTCTGCTTACTGGGCCTGCTGCTTCAGGTGCTGTGCCTGCCCCATCTGACTTCAGGACTGGCCTGTGTGTTCTGACAGGTGTGTGTGTGTCGGGCTCTTGCAGAGACCCCAAATGACAGCAATTCCCACAGATAGAAACAGATCTCATGTCACAGATCTGCCATGCTAGTCCAGGACAGGTGTGGCGGCTCCATATGGTAGAGGACTCAACTCGTGCACTGGATTCCCACCTTCTCCAGGATGCTGTGCTGCCTCTGTCCACCTGGTCCAGGCTGGGTTTTCTCCTCCTGTGCCCCATGTCAGCCAGAGGGCTCATTGGGGCAGGGGAGACACACCCTTGCTCCTTGAGGGCACACTTGGGAGTTCCCCTCCCATTCCAGTGAGCAGAGCATAGCTAGCTGCCTGGGAGGCTGGGAGATGGGACCTTGGTCCTGGTGGTGTGTCCCCCGAGTGGGTTTAAGGCACAAGCAACCGTGTTCATGGTAGTGGGCAAGCCAGGCTCGGGTGTGGTGCTGAGTGCAGCCTAGTAGACGTTGAATTCTGGAGTCAGAGCACCCAGATCTGAGGCAGGTTTTACCATGATCTGGTCATGGCCATCTGGGTGAGTTGCTTGTCTTGTCTGATCTGCAGTTTTACACCTGCAAATCGACCTATCACACCTATCAGAGAGTTGGGTGAGGAATAAATGAGATTATGTGTAGGACAAAACCTCCTGTGTCAGCCAGGACAAAGTAGGGGCTCATCTGTATTTCCTAGTGTCCCTTCCTCTCAAGGTTGCCTTAACTCACTGCATGGGTTTGAATCCCCTCTCCAACACTTAGTGACTATGTGACTTTGAGTAATGACCCTAATGAGTTTCAACCTTGGCTTCAGCCCCTATAAAGTAGGATAATAATAGTTTCTACTTTATAGCATCTTGATGAAAATTAAAGGAGATAAGGTGGGTAACATGCTGGGTTGATGCCTGGCATATATTTAGCTCTTATTAAGTGATAAGCTTCTCTGTTTAGGAAATACTCTTAAAAACTATAAAGTAAAAAAAAAAAATACCACTTCACAAATATAGTCATCTAAAAGCAAATATCACCTCGTGTATGTCATCTTTATGAGAGTAAACAGCGCGGCAGCAGGCAGGCGCGTACCTCTGTCACAGCTCAGTCTCTCACAGATGTTTGATGGAGTGGTCCGGGCTTCCCCTCCTGTCACTGTGGGAACTTCTGAAAGCTGGGCAGGTGCCCACTAAACCTGCAGTGAGTTGGGAGGTTATGGCCTGCCACCCTCCCCACTGTTTCTGCAGCATCAGTATGAGCTTGATGAAGGGTGTCAGCCCTCCCAGAGGCAGGGAGACAGTTCAGACAGACATAAAATTAACACTGACAGAGCCCATCGTGGATGCAGGGAGGCTCCACATGGATTTTCTCGTGTGTTCACTGGGCACTGCAGCTAATTAGCTTTGCTTGCAGTTACTGCCCTCATTCCTGCCATCAGCTTATTTGCAGTTATAATTAGGATTTTAAAAACTGAATCAGCCAGTGAATGTTTTTTTAAGCATCAGGGACAATTAGAGAGGCATTTTGATAAACTGTGAAGCAACCTGAAACATTTTATAACATTTTCCCTTTCCCTAATAGTTGAGGACTTTGAGCTGAAGGCCGTACTGATGTGGGGAAATGCTCTGATTCTTATTTTGCCGGAGCGGGTTCCAACCTGTCTAGGCTGTAAATAGGCCTCTACTCCCAGAGTCTCATCTGAGTTACCTTGGAGGTATACCTTTTCAGCGCACTCCCTTTTCTGCATAATGTGATAAGCAAATCCTCTTGACAAGTTTTTTGACTTATTTAATAAGGATGGGAATTGCAGGAGAAAGCTCTGGGCTGGTGTTAAGCCTTTCTGGAGCCTGATTCCTTCGGTTCATATCATGGCTCCTGAGCTTACTTGCTCTGTGACCTTGGCCAGGTTCCTTAGCCTCAGTGGCCTCAGTGTTTTCATCTGTGAAATGGGATAACACTTGTCTCATAGGATTGTGATGGTGAACAGAGGACTTATCTATAAATCACAAAACAGACTTGTCACACAGTTTCTCTTCAGTGTTAGCTGCCATCATTATTATTACTATTGGAAACTGTAAAGTACTCCTAAGAAGATGTCAATTAACATAATTATTATTTTTATAAAAATGGTATAGTTTGGATGCAGTGGTTCATGCTTATAATCCTAGTGCTATGGGAAGTCTAGGCAGAGGTCAGGAGTTTGAGACCAGTCTGAGTAAAAGTAGAGACCCGTCTGTACCAAAAGAAGAAGAAAAAAATTAGCTAGGTGTGATGGTAGGCACTTGTAGTCCCAGCGACCTGGGAGGCTGAGGCAGGAGGATCGTTTGAACCCAGGAGTCTAAAGTTGCTGTGAGCTAGGCTGACACCACAGCACTCTAGCCCAAGCAACCAGGTGAGACTTGGTTTCAAAAAAAAGTGTGGTGAGATGGTTCAAGTGTTTTTTTATTTTTAAATGTTCACAAGTCAAGCTACAAAGCTTGGTAACAGCTTAATTGAGATACAGTCGCACGTCACGCAGCTCACCCATGTGTAGCGTACAGTTCAGCCTGCAACTGCATGCCCTCTGGTGGGGAGCAAGTGGTGGTCCTGGCGTCCTTCCCCCCAGCCCGCCCTTAGCCCTCACTGCACTTCCAACCTGGGTTCTGAGTGAGATGAGGACGTCCCCAGGGACAGAGCAAAGGAGGCTTGTGTCTGTATCATCTCCTTTTTGGAGCAGGGAGGCCTGGGAGGTCCCTGAGTAGGCTGAGGCGGTAACTATTGCTCCACTTGCCTCCCTAGAACACTTGAAGGAGCGTTTGGCCAACGAGCTGTCAGGCCTGCCCAAGGTGCGCCTGATCCGTGCGAACAAGAGAGAGGGCCTAGTGCGAGCCCGGCTGCTGGGGGCGTCCGCGGCAAGGGGTGACGTACTGACCTTCCTGGACTGTCACTGTGAGTGCCACGAGGGGTGGCTGGAGCCGCTGCTACAGAGGTGTGTGACTGGCCCTCCCAGGGAGGGAACAAATGCGTCTCATTGCTGGATGGGCAGTGGGCGCCTGGGTCCAGCCGCTCTTGGGCAGATCCTCTGTCACTGGGCATGATGACAGGTGTTCCCAAGCCTTCCCCTCCCCTCGCCCGCTTCATCAGTCTTTTGAGGACCTTAAGTCATTTAACACATGGGAAATGTTAGACTATGCCAGTATAGAAGAGGCCCAGTGTCACTGTTTGCTTTTATTATTTCTACTTAGCCAAGTTTACCATAGAAAATTTAGGAAGTGTCCTCAACCAAGAAAACTAAAAATAAATCGTCGGTCAAATGGAATCACACTGCTAGAGAATATATACCATTTGCTGTATTTCTTTCAACCTGTCTTATCTATTATACCTGGGAGACATGGTGCTGAGGGCCAGTGAACCTGGAAGATCCCAAAAAAATGTTTTGATTTTTTTTGAGACAGAGTCTCACTCTGTCACCCTTGGTAGAGTACTGTGACATCAAAGCTCACAGCAACCACAAACTCTTAGGCTCAAGCAATCCTCCCACCTCAGCCTCTGAGTAGCTGGGACCTCAGGCATCCACCACAACACCCAGCTAGTTATTCTAATAGAGATGGGGTCTTGCTCTTACTCAGGCTGGTCTCAAACTCCTAAGCTCAAACTCCTCCTCCCAGAGTGCTAAGATTACAGGAGTGAGGCACCGCACCAGGCCCAAAAAATGTTTTTACTTAAGTTCCTTTTAAAATCAGAAGGGAAAGAAATAAATATATAATAATGAGTATATAATAATGAATCTAGCCTGGATTTTATTTGTCTTTATACTAATGTAGTTGCAAAATGTACTTTTTAATATGTCTATGTTTTTTATGGAAGAAGGGGCCCCATGAAAGTCAAGATATAGCTCTGTTCTCAAGGCCACTGTCCCTGCTGTTTACTTACCCTCCTAACTTCCCCTCTGGGAAGCCACCATCCTGTAGGCCCTGACTTTTGTCCCTTCTATCTCTCTCTACCCATTCCCTTTTCTCTGTATCATGGAAGCCAGGAGCTCCCCAGGTGGGACAGGAAGGTGTGAGGATGTCTCTGTCTGGCAGGAAAGGGCTGGAGGTCAGGGTCTCTGTAGCTGGGAAATTGCTTCCCCCTGGCCCCCAACACTTTGGTTGCTAGGGTCACCTGGAAGAGCTGGGGACTCGTTTGTCTCCCTTCCTGGGTGGGACCATGCTGCCCCCTGGTCTGCCCCTTCCTGCTGTTCTAGCCCCAGCCCCTGTGGGTCCTTCAGCTGCCTCTTTCTCCTTCTCAGACCTATGGAGCTTCACTAGTAGCAAAGACTCAGGGTTCCTCAGACCCATGACAGAGCCTGAGATCATTTAGAACATAGTGACAGTCGGGTGGCCTCTCTGGGCTGGACCCTTGGGTTCCTCTTCTCCCACTGTGCACCTCTAGGCTGGTCTGAAGTCACAGAGAGAGGATGTTTTTCCTCTTCAGCCAGTGTGCTAATGCCTCCTAGAATTCCATTTCTGTGTACCCTTTGGAGACCAAGCCTGCACTCCTTGTAACCAGGTCCTTGCTCTGTGCCTGTAGATGAGGGGGCTTTTCACTCTGGCTGTGCATTAAAAATACCTGGAGAACTTTTTAAACATACCAATATCCACTCTTAGGCAGACCATTTGGACCTGACTCTCTGGGGCTCGGGCCTAGGTTTCTGGTTGTTTCAGAAGCTCCCCAGGGGACTTGAGTGTGAACCAGAGTTGGAACATGTTGGACTATAGACTGTCCCCCAGGTGCTTCCCGCCAGGAGCAATTTAACTCCAGGGCCTTTGGAGATGTAGAAGGGTGTTCATGGTCATCATGTCAACCAGGTCATGGTCCTGGCATTTTGTACAGAGGCCAGCCCTACACAACAAAGAGTAGATGCCTACAACGTCCCTGTGAGGCCTGCACATCCTTTATTCCAGTGCTGGTACAGAACTCCCCCCTTCTCCTCTCCTGTAGAAATTAGGTGACAGGTGAGTCCAACCAGCTTGATCCCAAGTCATCAGTCCCTGGAGGGCCTGGTCTTTGTCAGGGCCAGGCATGTTCTGGGACTTGCTCAGCAGGTCAGACATTGGCCCTCTATGCCCACAGTTTCTTTAAAGAGTAGATAGATAGTGGTGGATGCCCAGCTTGCAACTTCCTTAACTTAGGGAACTTACAAACTTGAGTCTCTGTCTCACATAGCCTGACTTGAACAATGCAGTTTCCCCCTAAAATTGGAATTCTCCCTCAGCGTGGCATTTCTAACATCTGCTCTGACTCTGCCGTTATTCTGAGGTTACTATAGCTCAAGCACCTGGCTGATCTCTGCTTCACTGTCCTGAGTGGTGTGGCACTTACGATTTTTAGGCCTCAACTTTGAGATAACAAGCCCTGGAACATAATCCAAAGAAAACTAGTGTTCACACATGGTCCAGTTTCAGTTCATCTTTCCTGGTGTGGTGTCAGGTACAAGGAAACTCAGTCTGGGAGCATGCTGAAGGATGGGTGGGCTTGTGGAGAGAACAGCTAATCCCCCACACAGGCTGACACCTGCAAAGGGAAATTGTAACGTTTTGCATTCTGTATATTTCACCATTACTAAAATTAAAATTAAAAACATCACAATAGTGGGGCAGTGCCTTTAGCTCAGTGAGTAAGGTGCTGGTCCCATATACCAAGGGTGATGGGTTCAAACCTGGCCCGGCCAAACTGCAACAACAACAAAAAATAGCCGGGTACTTGTGGTCCCAGCTACCCCAGAGGCTGAGGCAAGAGAATCACCTAAGCCCAAGAGCTGGAGGTTGCTGTGAGCTGTGATGCCATGGCACTCTACCGAGGGCAACAAAGTGAGACTCTTGTCTCTTAAAAAAAAAAAAAAATCAGAGTAGTTCCAGGTTTTCTGCCAGCCATCTTACAAACATTTTCTTGGGAAAGCCTCATGTTAACTGTATGAATAGGTATCATTATTCCAGTGTTACCATCGAGGCAATAGGCTCTGAGAGGTTACGTAACTTGGCTAATGTCATACGGAGAATAAGGAGTAGGATTAGAATTTATATTCTAGCTCCAGGGCTGAATCTTTGGTCTGGGGCCTCTTTGTTTTGAGGAAGATAATTATTTCTCTCTCTCTCTCTTTTTATATTCTAGCTCCAGGGCTGAAACTTTGGTCTGGGTCCCTCTTTGTTTTGAGGGAGATAATTATTTGTCTTTTTTTTTTTTTTTTGAGAGAGAGAGAGAGAGCGCACTTTTCATTCTGTTGCCCCAGGCTAGAGTGCCATGGCATCAGTCTAGGTCATAGCAACCTCAAACTCCTGAGCTCAAGTGATTCCCCCTGCGTCAGCCTCCCAGCTAGCTAGGACTATAGATGCCCACTGCAACACCTGGCTAACTCTTCCATTTTTGGTAGAGATGGGGGTCTTGTTCTTGTTCAGGCTGTTTGAACTCCCAGAGTGCTAGGTGTGAGCCACTATGCCCGGCCAAGATAATTCCTTCTTGATGTTAAGATGTTTCATTGTGATTAAACCTACTACCCACCTGAGAAATTGGAAATTTGCTTTGTGTTTCAAGTTACCTTTGATTTTTATACCTCTTAACATTCATAGTGGGGTTGATCAGAATATCCATAGATTGAATCAGAGAATATTAAAGCTGTGGGACGTTTCCTGTGAAACTCTACCCCCACTCCCAGGATCCCCCATGATGGTCACCTGCCAGGGTTCTGACATGGCTGCAGACACCTGGAATGAGATGAGCAGACCTTTCTCAGGTGTGAGTTCATTCTAGAATTCCCTAATTGTTTTCCTGCTGCCTGTCCACGTAGGCAAGATGGGATGTCTTGGGTGCTTTCAGGATCCATGAAGAGGAGTCAGCAGTGGTATGCCCAGTGATCGATGTCATCGACTGGAACACCTTTGAGTACCTGGGCAACTCCGGGGAGCCCCAGATTGGTGGTTTTGACTGGAGGCTGGTGTTCACGTGGCACTCGGTTCCTGAGAGGGAGAGGCAGCGGATGAAATCCCCCATCGATGTCATCAGGTCAGCAGTCGACTTCTAAGTGACTCATTTTCTGAGCATGCCTCATTGCATCTGGCTGACCTGTCAAGGAAGGCCCTGGGGTGGGATGGTTAGCTGATTACTGTCTGCTTCCCTGCCTCCCTTCTTCCCACTCTTTATCCCCAAGCACCTGTCTATTTTTATTAAATATCTTCTTCGATATACATGGATTTTATATTGGTGGTATATTCTGTCACCCAAGCTGGAGTGCAATGGTGTCATGATAGCTCACAGCAACCTCTTAACTCCTGGGCTCACACAATCCTCCAATCTCAGCCTCCTGAGTAGCTGGGACTGCAGGTTTGCACCATCATGCCTGGCTAATTTTTCTTATTTTTTGCAATGATAGGAGTCTCAATTGCAAAAAATTGTCTCAGTTGCCCAGGCTGGTCTTGAACTCCTGGGCTCAAGTGATCGTCCTGCCTCAGCCTCCCAAAGTGCTGGGATTATAGGTGTGAGCTATCATGCCTGGCTGGCATATTTTAATTAATTTAATTTTTAAATTGTGCTAAGATATGCGTGATAGAGAATTTGCTATTTTAACCATTTTTAAGTACTTCACGCAATTTTAGTGGCATCAAGCACATTCATAATATTGTACAAACGTCACCTGTACTTGTTCCCAGGGATTTTTTCATCATCTCACATGGAAACTGTACTCATTAATCAATAACTTCCCATTCTCCCCTTCTCAGCCCCTGGTAACCTCTGTTCTTTCTATTCTCTTTGAGTTTCCTTCTTTTTGGTACCTCAAGTAAGTGAAATCACAATATTTGTCCCTTGGTATTTGGCTGTTGATGGACACGTGGGTTGTCTTTTGGTTTTTGTAAATAATGCTGCTGTGAATGTGGGTGCTGCTATCTGTTTGAGTCCCTGTTTCCAGTTATTTTGGGTACACACCTAGGCATGGGGTTGCTGGGTCATATAGTCATTCTTGAGGAGGAAGCACTGTTAAGCCTTTTTTGACCTGGGGGGCAGATGGAGGAGGGTTGGAGGAGCCAGCTCCAGCCAGTGGTGAGTGTGAGCAGAGCAGGCCCATGGGAAGACCAACATCTCTCATTCTGGAAGTGGTGAAGTAATGGCTCCTTCTGCTCTTTCCAAGTTCAGAACTAAATGGGAGACAGATGTAGGAGTCCGGAGGAGAAGGACTTCAGCTTTATTGCTGCTGTACTGGACTGGGAAGGGTGTTTTAGGTCTGCTCCCACATTCTGAGTCCTTCCACCTGAGTCCTGACCTCAAGATGACCCACTGTTGACTAGAGTGGAGCAAATGAGGAGAACATGTCCAGAGATAAGACTGGGGAGACAGGTGCGGGGGTGTAATTCATGCCAGCATTGAAGGCCAAGGGAAGGAGCCAGACTTTACCCCGAGAGGTGGAAGTTCATAAAGGGATCCGGCCAGGAAATGACCTGAGTGTCTGTGCTCTTTAAAGATTGGGTTGCATACCACATGTGAGGGGCCTGGAGGGGACAGCACTGTGGGCAGGGACACCACAAGGAGGCTGGCACTCTTTCAGGTCAAAAATGAGGCACTAGGAGACAAAGGCAGGAACTGATAGATTCCAGAGAATAAAGGTGGAAGAATTGGGAGAACTGGGTGGGAACCGGGGAAGGGAGGAATGGAGCAGGACCCCTGGGCTTCTGAAGGGGCCCTGAGAGAGAACCTGGGGTTCAGTCCCTCATTCAGCCAGTTTGGTAACCGAGGCACAGAGTTAGGGAGGCTCTTACCCAGCCTGTCATGCTGGTACCAACTCTGATGGTTCCTGCCTCGGACATGCTCAGGGATGCTGTCTACTCCATCCAATCATATCCCTGCACTTCAGTTTCCTCATCAGTGAGACAGGTACAAATGTATCCACCCTGCCTATTTTCCTACATTTTTAGGATGAGCACACCTGAAAGTGCTTTGTGGTCTAGAATCTTCCCTTCCACAGGGAATACTGCTGTTGCTTTCTTGTTTGGCCCCGAGCTCAGAGCCTGGACATGCCATGATGCCGGAGGATCGTAGCATTTTAAACTGCTGTCATGCTCTTTGTGTTCTATTTGCCCCCATTTCTGAGTCTGCTCTTGCCTGCATCTCTGTGGTGTGTTGAACTTTGACCTCATGCCTTAGTAGGGTAGATGCCCTAGGCCGTTTCTGAAGTCAGTGCTGGCACCCAGATGGACCTGGTAAGGAGCTAACAAGGCTAGCCGAAGTAGGCCAGCTCTGGCTGTCAGGTTGTGGAGGGGAAGCCACTTGAGCAGGAGTGGAACTGGCTCCCCCAGGCAGTTTAAACTGGGCACTTTAAGATGCCAGAGTTCCTTCTGTGGTCTCCCGCTCAGTAGCCTCTGAGTGGTGTCTGTGAGCACACAGCTGGGTGACCACAGGCCACCACAGCCTGGCACTGACCATCCTCTCCTGTACGCGCTTTCCAGCTTCTCTGCCTCTCTGTGCTTCTAAAAGTATGAGGGTTCTTGCCCCCTCAGGTGCCTGTTCCTGCAGGAGTATCTTTACGTACTTCCTCTGAGCGAATTCCTTTTGGCCTCCTCCTGGAAACTTTGGGCCCCCTGCCCCACCCTTCTCTCCTCCCAGTACCCTAGGGTGGCTGATGAGTTAACGTGTTCACCACACACACAGGCTAGGTGCCTGTTGAGACACCTGTGCACCTCCTCAGGGCGGGGCCCTTGGGGTAGCTGCAGGCCCAGCTTGGGGGGCAGGTGCACCATGCGGCAGCTCATGCTCAGAGATGGATGAGAGGGCTCATGGTGGGAAGGCAGTTAGACCAACGGGGAGGGTTTCCTGCTGCTCACAGTGAAATACAGGTATCATACCTTTCCAGGTCTCCAACCATGGCTGGAGGGTTGTTTGCTGTGAGTAAGAAATATTTTGAATATCTGGGATCTTATGATATAGGAATGGAAGTCTGGGGAGGAGAAAACCTCGAATTCTCCTTTAGGGTAAGTATTCCAGTCTTCTCTTTGGACTCATTCTTAACCTGTTCTCTCTTTCTCTCTTTTTCTCCCTCTCCCTCTCTCTGTCTCCCCCCTCAGAATGATGGGATTTGCTATGAAAGCCTGGTGGATTTTTCCCCCTTATTTGCAGTTTACCCAATGATCATGAAAGATGATAATAGTATGCATGTCCTATAAACATGCTTGCCTTGTGGTTTCAACTTTTTAAAATATGTACTTTGAATAGATTTGGGACTAGAAAGTGCCTTGCAAGTCACCTAGTTCTTCCCTCTCTGTGCAGGGGGGAGGAGTGAGGCCAGGAGAGGGGCAATGAGTTGTTCGAGGTCACTTAAAGAGTTAGTAGCCAAGGTGGGACTGAAATACAGATCTTTGCTTCCTGACCCCATCTTCTGGAGCCCTTGTTTGATTAACTCCTGATGAAGTTGCTCGTTGCTTTAGCACAGTGGCTTGCAAATTTTGACACATATAAGAATTATTGGGGAAACTAGTTAGAAAGGCAGAATTTATAGGCACAGTCTAGTCAGCTTTGATAGATTTAGGATGGGGCCAGGATTTTCTTTTTTATCATTGTATCAGTACCATGTGCTAACTGATTGTGCTATAGGAGCACTGGATTTTTTTTTTTTTTTCAGTTTTTGGCTGGGGCTGGGTTTGAACCTGCCACTTCTGGCATATGGGGCTGGTGCCCTACTCCTTTGAGCCACACGTGCCACCCTGGATTTTCTTTTTTGTAACAAGCTTACCTACTGATTATATTATATGTGTTCATGGAACCCTTTTTGAAAAACTCCTAGCATTTCAGTAGATTTTCCTGTTAATGAATTCTCACTTTTTTTTTCTTTTTTGGGATAGAATCTCCCTCTGTCACCCAGGTTAGAGTGCTGTGGTAACATCATAGCTCACAGCAATCTCAAACTCTGCCTCAGCCGAGTAGGGTTCCTCCTACCTCACCCTGAGTAGCTGGGACTACAGGCTAATTTTTCCTTTTTTTTGAGACAGAGTCTTACTATGTTACCCTTGGTAGAGTGCTATGGCATCACAGCTCACAGCAACCTCAAACTCTAAGGCTTAAGGGATTCTCTTGTTTCAGCCTCCCAAGTAACTGGGATTACAGGAACCTGCCACAACACTTGGCTTTTTTTTGTTGTAGTTGTCATTGTTGTTTAGCAGGCCCGGGCTAGGTTTGAATCTGCCAGCCCCTGTGCATGTGGCTAGTGCCTTAGCCACTGAGCTACAGGCGCCGAGCCTAATTCTTCCATTTTTGGTAGAGACAGGGTCTGATTCCTGCTCAGTCTGATCTTGAGTTCCTGAGCTCAATGATTCTTCCCTCCATTGCCTCACAGAGTGTTAGGTTTACAGGCGTGAGCCACCACGTACAGCCATTTTAAGTGTCAAAACTTTATGGAAATGTTTGTGCTTTTCAACAGAAAATTAAAAGGATAACAATATTTTATATGGTGTCCCACCTCATAAAAAGCGTTAATAAACAAGAATTTGGCCTTCCACTAAGGACTCATGCTCTCCATAATAAGTAGCAGATGCTATACTTGCTTGTACTACCCTGAGGAAATGAGATGTTCATGGGTGTTGTCCCCGCATGCAGTGGCCCCAGATGACTCTGCCCGTGAGTCTTTGGGTGTGCTTAATGGTCTCTCTGCCTCTTTCCTAGGTGTCAGGCTGCTCTGCCTATTTCTTGAAGCTCTTCCTTTCCCTCTTCCAAACTTCTCTTCTTCCTTGCTGCTTTCCTATCTTCTGTGGCTAGGAGATCAGGTAATCAAGCCTGTGTTTTACGTAATGAGTACATGGGTTGCCAGTGAGGCCTGCGGGGGCTCCTGTGAGTTAAATGCATGAGCTTTAGTGCATGGACGTTGGGGTCTTGGTTCCACTGATGTAGTTGTCACTGGGGCTGGGGCTGCCTGTACTCTGTGTCATTAGTGTGTCGGGTAAGTGGCTTCCTGCCCCATGGAGACTGAGCGTCTGGGTGGTGTCCATTATGACCACCTTGTATGTGGCCTCTCTGCAACAGCCAGTGTGGGCTGGCCACTCATCACCCTGCTCACCTCCCCTCTGCTCTGTGTGCAGATCTGGCAGTGCGGTGGGAGTCTGGAAACACACCCGTGTTCCCACGTTGGCCATGTTTTCCCCAAGCAAGCTCCCTACTCCCGCAACAAGGCCCTGGCCAACAGTGTCCGTGCGGCTGAAGTGTGGATGGATGACTATAAAGAGCTGTACTATCATCGCAACCCCCGCGCCCGCTTGGTGAGTTCCCGGGGCCCACCTGCTCTCCATGTGGCTCCATCTGAACAGAAGCAGCTGAGTCTGGCCTCTAACACAGTAGGTCTGATTCCAGGAATAGAGGATAAAAGATGCATTCATGACATTAAATATTCATAAGTATTGGAAAACTATTCCTCCATTTCACATAATAATATATCGTCAATTCCTGTAATTCACAATACTTGTGTTCCATAAAGCCATCACAAACACTGTATTAGTGAAAACTGAGTCATTGCTTCTGGGAGAAATATAGCGTTAGATTCCTACGAGACTTGGGTCTTAACAGTTTTGTCAACCGGTCAATATCGAATCTTGTTTCATGTGTGTTTCTGTTCAAAGACACCTTATTTGGCATATATTGTAGCATCATTAGCATCGCACTTGCGGCCAACAGAACTCTAACTTGGTGCTGTCAACATTTTTTATCTCATGGTACACTTAAACAGAAATAGTTAAACTTCACACCTAAATTATGTTGATCAAAAAAAGTAAAAAAGAACATACTTACTGTGCTTTGAAAGTCTTTAGAAAATAATTTAACTAATGATCTTTAACAATTTTCATGGCACACCAGCTGAAAATCACTGCCCTAACTTGTGCGTGGACCAAGCTCACCTAACGTATTTTCTTCCTAAGACACATACCTTCTTGCATTTAGGAATGCTACATGGCACTTTGGCACGTGATTGAAGGCCACGTTAGAATGGCCGGTAAAATCACCAACACAAAGCAGAAGAAACATGAAAATCAGTGGACGGAAACAGACGCTAGTTTACAGTATGAGAGCTGAGAAAAGAAGGCAGATCATTGCCCTGTTTAGCTTCACTGGGGAATGTGGGCGTTGGGCAACTCAATTATTATTATCTTATTAATACTCAACTCAATTATTAATATTTTATTTTTATTCTGTGAAAATTTGAAAATACCACAAGTATTGATTTGGGGGTTATAAATTTCAGCACATCAACAGATTCACAGATACAGAACTAGCCAATGATGAGGATTGGCTGGGCCAGCATAGATGGTCTGGAGGACCTGGTATCACGTGTCAGGCGTGTGTATATGTTACGGCTTTCCTCCTGGTGGAGCAGGATTGGGTCCACGACTCAAGGTGCACGTTAAGGTAGTTTCTGCCTTAAAGTTATGCTCAGGAGCTCATCTGCCTTATTAGTGAGGGGTCTTCTTTCTCTCTCTAAAGGCCTCTTCCTAGCCCCCTTGAATTGCCCAAGACCCCTGGAAGCTTACCCTTCTCAAACAGGGAGTCTTTTCTCCTTCCATCACCAGATGGAAAGCGCTGGAGAGTGTTTAGGCTCCCGCTGCCACTCCTTCTGGCCATGTGTCATGGGGCCCATAACCTAACAGGTACCCTCCACCTCCCCCATAGAGGCCTACTGGCCTAGCAGTGGCGAAGGTGTCCCCACAGTCACCAAGGTTTCTGTTCTGTTTGGCTTGCTCCCCGTGGACGTGGCACACACTGCACTGACATTAGCCCAAGCCCCTGCACTGAGGCCCTGAGGGAGTCTGAGTCTGAGTCTCAGCCAACACTATCTTTCCTCAAAGCAATTTATCTCAGGGGCTTGTAATTACCTGCCCCAGAGCCTGTTCTGCCCCTGCCTTAGGGATTTTTGTGCATGAGGGATCGCCTTTTCTTTCCTAGAAGGTCTTGAGCTTCAGAGAACACAACCCTATGGCTGTACCTGAGGCTGGCTCTGTATGCCCAGGACAGGGCACCCTTGTCCTGCATTTGTATGACTAGGAAGGCTGCTTGGCAAGGCAAGGTCTTGCTCTAAGACGTCCTGCCAGGCCACCTGATGGAAGTCTCTTCTGACTCCTCCGAGCAACTCTGCAAGGTAGCTAAGCAATTCTCATTTTATAGATGAGGAAACTGAAGTTCAGAAGGGGGAGACTGCAAGGACTTGTCCAAGGTCTGGGGCCTGGATACTCTAGCACACCTGCATCTCTTCTGTGCAGAGCCCTAGGACGCTGCACCTGACCCCTGGCCCAGTCCCTCTGCCTCTGGGGCCCCAGGATCATTTGCCTCTGCTTCCTTTCTCTTGCTCAGGCACTGTAGAATAGAAATACCTGCTGTGCCCTGGTGACCTGTCTGGAATCCACAATTCCCTGCTCCTGAGACTTCCCAGAGATTTTTTAAAAATAGCACCAAATATACTGTTAGGCAGAATGACTAAGGGCTGAGTTTCAAATGGATATTTGATTGAGGCTGAGGGCCCCAGTGACGCTCATCCATGAAAGAACTTTTGGGAAATAGCAGGAATCTGAAATTTTTGTTAAAACAATACTTATTATTACCATTTTGTTCAATATTTAACTTGTTAATTATTAATAGTACAGGGATGGTAGTATCATCTCAGCACTCAGCATTTTTCTTACGGCTGCACGTTTGCCATACTAAATAGAGTTTTACTTGAATTATTCAAAAGTTCTCCATCATTTGCTCTTGGCTATAAAACCAAACATCCACAAGTATTTCTTCTTGCAGCATTTTGCTCTTGCCATCATAAGGATATATGAATACTTCAATATATTGAGAATATGACTCCATCTACAATATGTACCTGTGTTTGCAAGTGAATATTCAGATTTGGGTTTTTTTTTTTTTTTGTAGAGACAGAGTCTCACTTTTTCACCCTCGGTAGAGTGCAGTGGAGTTGCTCCAGCAACCTCCAACTCCTGGGCTTAGGCGATTCTTCTGCCTCAGCCTCCCAAGTAGCTGGGACTACAGGCGCC